>WUQG02405001.1:0-16997 GCA_011317285.2 Androctonus mauritanicus | reverse complement strand
CTCTATCAGTTTGAATATCAACATCAAGAGGAGCTTTTCCTGATTTCTTTGCATCAACAGTAAAAGACAAAGGTACTCCAGCACGACAGTTATTGGGTTCAATACCAGGTCCATAAGCTTTTACCTTAGAAGCATCAACTTCTTGTGTAACAGGAATCTTAAATGGACTTCCTGAATGGAAATATTGAAACTTTTAAATTTAAATCAATCATTCTAGATTTAAATATATAACCTAGACAAAAAAAAAACCTTACCTGGTATATGCTGTTCAGCAAATTTGATGCCAACATCATACTGACCCTCTTCAGTTGGTATATATTCTACTGTACATGAACCATCCCGATTATCTCTACATGTCATTTTTGCTTCAGATGGACCTTCAATTGCTAATCCTAAACCACCACTTCCTGCACCTTTTGTCTCAACTGTGAAAGTATTTACCTTTAAAATATGAAGATATTAAAATTTAGATTATTTAATATTTAAAATATTAAAGTTAATGTCTAAGATTCTTAATCTAAAATAATTGAAATAAACCATAATTCTTATAAAAAGTTGCAAATTCCAAATTAAGAAGTAATTTTTTTAAGTATTATATCTTTAATAAATGCAACAAGATTAATTTATTGACATTATTAATATAAAGGGTGTCCCATAAGTCTAATAATATAGGAAAGATGATGAGTGGATGCATCATTTAAGCTTGCTCTCAAATCATCTTTAATATCATCCTCAGAATTGGATCATCTAGCTATAGCAATTTATTTTACAAAATAGTATTCATTTCGAGCACATTCCATAAATGCAAGTTTCATCTGTTTCCAGACTTATGGAACATCTTTTATTGTAAAAAGATGTTCCATAAGTAATAATGTAAAGATGTTCCATAAGTATGTAATATATAAATACTTTGTCATATAAAATATAACAAAATATTTATAGGTTTTTTTTCTTCTTAATAAAAGTATATTTGGTGGAACATTTTGTAAACATTTGGCTTACTTCTCAGTCAATAGAATAATTTGTTTACTTTTTTGTGTCAAACACTTTTTAAATGAAATATTTCAAAAACTGCAATGAAATTTTATAAGTCTACCATTATAAAATTGCAAATACCAAATGAATTATACCATTTTATATTGCAAAAATATAAACATGATGCAGAACCCTACATTCAATATACATTGTTATTGAACATTTCAAAAATATTAAATCAATTTAAAGAATACAGAAGAGATCAGAATTTTGAAAAAATTATAAATTCTATTTAACAAATGATATTTTGGAGATTGACCCTATTTTCACTGAAGAACAAAAAAAAAAGATTGTTTGGATACAAAGCAATTGATGAATCTGTAAAAGAAGCAAAAAAGAACTTTAAAATACAGTACACTTTTTCTGCTATGCTAGATACTACAATATTATCTCAAAGATTTCAGCTATTAAGAAGCATATTAAGTAGTTAACATCATGGGTAATATTAACAAAATAAAAGAATGGGATGAATAGAAATATTAAAACATTCAAAATATAAATTTTTGCTATGACTGATAAAAATCTAAATGAATATGATAATTGAAAACTTTCAATTTTCATAAAAAAAATAAACCCAATCAATATTTAAATTTTATTTATAAAAGTAACTTAAAGGATTTCCAAATATTTCAGTAATTATATGTATTTACTTAATTCTACTACTGTAGTATCATCATTATCTGGAAAAAAAAGCTTCTCAAAACTAATCCTGAATTATTTTAAGATCCAACATGTTGCAAGGATGTTTATGAAGTCTGGAAATAATATACTGAAAAGCAAGAGTTACAAATAGAAAAAATAAGATTTATATAAAAATCTGAAATGAAATTTTGTTTAAATTTTATGACCATATCTTTAATAAGAAATTTATTTCTATTATTAGTAATGTTGGTTATTGTATTAGCAATAAAATACTGCACCAAATCTATTTTTGTTAATTTGAATTATTCAAATTTAAGTCTTATATATTCTTTTTGTAATGATAGGAATTTTTTTTTTTATCTGTATTGATGTAAATTGCTAAAGAGGGCTGTGTGAACAACTGAAAACATTTCAGTGATTATATGTTATGAATCTTTGATTCTTACTTGGTTAATTAGTGCTATTTGTTTTTTTGATTATTGGATTTTTAAAGGCAGTATTTGGTTACTTAATAATGTAATAACTTTCTTCAAATAGTATTCCTTAGAATCTAAAAGCTTTAGAAAGTCATCTATGTAATTACTTTAAAAAAATAATTTATTATAAATCTTTATCTATTGCCTCTTTGAATCAGAAATTTAAAAATGAATAAAATTTCATTTTTAAAGAAATAATTTAAACTTTCCATTTATTAATGGATGAAATAAAAATAAATGATATTCTGTTATTCCTGAGAACTTCATGGATATGTAAAAAGGACAATGTGATATCATCAGCAGATAAAGAATTAAAAGAGCAAGTTAAATTTTTTAAAAATCTTCTATGATATAATTTCTAATAAATCTTAAAATGCAAAATAATCAAAAAGTTGCAATCACAAAATATTGGAAAAATTATTATACTGTATAAGTAATTTTCAGTTTATGAATTCTCATTTAACAAGTTCCTAGGTTTACAAGTTTTTTCAAAATATGAAATATCAAAAAAATTGAAAATATGAACTATTAATTGCAATAAATAAACATGCTAAATATCCATAAAAAGGCATTTCAAACCATATATATAGTTACACAATACAACATGATTAATTTGTAAAAAAAACTCCATCTGCTACAAAATTGGAAAAATTAAAAATGGTAACTGAAAGGTGGAAATAATCTGCCTTATGGTTTTACCAACATATTATATAAATAACAACTTCCATTCCCAGTTTCTGCTCAAAGTAGTAGTTCATCTGTATAAAAGCTCATATCTATTAATAATAATGAAATATCTATCAATAATATTTATCTATCTATTAATAATAATGAAAAATAAAAATTTTTAACATTTATATGACAAATAATTTCTTTATTATAATAATTTGATTTAAAAAGACTATAATTTCATTTTTTTTAGATAAATAAATTATTATTTAATCAAACTATTGATTTTGTTAGTCTTTACTTAATTTTATTATGGTTGAATTGCATTACTGAGAATGGAATCTGATTTTAACATGTCTATGAGAAATTGATTCTTGGTTTATAAATTTTTGCTTCATGAGCAATTTCCAAGCCTGAATTAACTCAAAATTGAGATTTTTCTGTATATATTATATTTCAATCACTATTTTTACAGTATTCAAATTAAAATTCAATTTTCATAGTATTTTATTCAATGAGCTGAAAATATTACAAGCAAATAACTTCATTTTAATTTTAACATTGAATGAATGTTGTTGTTGATATAACAAATTAGAAAAATTTCCAAATTATTCAAATATTGAAATTTTTTATTTAATAATCTATCTGGTGTTTGAAATGCATTAAATGCTTGTATCTTTTTATCATAAAAGTATTAAAAATATAAATTTGATATAAATGGTTTAATCATATTAATTAATAAATTAGTTTTTATTTTAAAGCTTTTCATATATATTATAGATATCTAGAGCAAAACAATACATAATCTTAAAATTCAAACTAAAGTAATTAGTTTGTTTGAGCATCTATGTGCTACATGAACTTATAATTGATGGGACAAAATTAAATTTCTTAATAGTAATTATTATATTAATATTCTATATTCTTGCAATGTAAAAATAAATGTATTTACAAGAATAAATAATAATTATAATGTAAGATTTCTTACTGTAGATACTAAATAAAAATAAATAAAATAATTTAATAAAAAATATATATCTTTTGCCTCATTGAATATTTAGTAATATTTGATGAGGAAGGCTATCTACATAACCTGCCTCAATTAACTGAAGCAAATTGGATAGCTAAAAACATTTTTGATTAAAACAATTTATCTTACTAAATTGACTTATTATTTTTATTTAAATAACTTTTAACAGTATATATAATTTGTAGAGTATATTCATTTTCAATTCTTAAAAGCTGAAATAAATTATAATATTGATCAAAAAAAAAGTAGAAACAAAAGACAATGCTGTAGTTGGATATCTAAGTTAGAAAAATTTATTTTTCAATAAACATAGTAAAGTTTTGTCTGCTGTAGATGGTTTTTAGCAGCTATTTTTATGTATAACTACCAGTAATAATTTTGGCAACTGCTGATTCTGATTCTAAATTTGAATAGTCCCATTTATTTTACTAACTACCATCATATGACACATATAAATATTCAATAGCTTAAACTAAATACATGAAATTTTTCAGATATCAATTAGTATTTACTATCTTTATTATCTTATATCAGTATTTATTATAAATCTAATCTCAATTAGTATCTATAGATTTAATTGTTTTTTCTTCTTTATAATTATAATTATAGAACAAGTATTGAATCTTTAACTTATAAAAAAAATTATAACTTTTACCTGATTTACTATTCCATGTTCTAATCCTGGACCAAAAGCTTTACATTTTCGTGGATCACAACCTCTCATTACATTTACTTTAAATGGACTACCAGGAACTGGAACACCATCATATGATATATCTATTGTATGCCTTCCTATGAAACAAATTTAAAAAATTATTAATTGTTAATTATTAATAATTCAATAAATTTATTGATGATATCAGTTTACCTTCTTCAAATGGTGTATAACAGATTCGATAGGTACCATCATTCAAACTATGTACTAAAGAATCTGTTCTTGTTCCAGATGGATTTGTGATTGTGCATTGAACTTTAGCATCACTTCTTTTTGAAACTGCTCGAGCATCTACCATAAAATCAGTTGGCGAATCCAAAAACACACCTAATAAGAAAAACAAAACAATGTAAAAAAAATGTATGAACTGCATACAAAAGTGTTAATTCATAATTTGAGCAAAATATTTAAAACACCAATGAAATGATGTGCTATAAATATATATATATAAATTTTTTCTGTATTTAATCCAATTAACATAATATGGTAAATGAATTTATTCTAAATTTTTAATAATTTATAATTCGACTTAACTTTTTATTGAATCTTTAGTATCTCAAAATATTAACTTCAGAAGCAATAATTTATAACTGAACAGATGATTTTTTTTTGTTAAAAAAATATTTTTAGCAAGTTCTATTGCCTTCATCAGTCATCAATATAATTTTTATTGAATACTGGTGTTTATATATTTATGTCAAATTATGATTTTCATTAAATTAAAATTTTAATTTAAAATAAATTACGATTTTTTAAAAGAGAGCTTTTAACTATTATAAATATATATATAATTTATTTAATTTAAAAGTAAGTTCTTAGAAATTTAAAATTAGTATCTATATTTTTCCATGCATATATAAATTTTGGCAGCATTAGCAGAAATTTAACAGCTGATAAGCAGCTAAAACTATGGCAGTGCTAAACTAAGCTCTCTTAAGAAAACTTTTCATTCCAAGAAACGCAATAGTATCTAAATTTATTTTTGACAATGATATCTTTTAATAGCCAAAGCTAATTTTTAATTTAGAATTTAAAATTGTAAAATAAAGAATTAACTATAGCTAAAATTTTTATCCATGCATAAAGCAACATAACTAAATGGAAAAAGAAAATAATAATAATGATAATAATAATAATTTGGTGGGGTTATTCATCTGGCTCCCATACCCTGGGGCTGAATGCCGTTGCCCATCACCCTGATGTTTCGGATATCAACATCTGTCATCATAATTGCTGTAAATGGTGATCCTGGAATATGCTGGCTATTAAAGGTGATATTAATATTGTAGTCACCAACTTCAGTGGGAAAATACACAACTGAGCAAGTTCCATCTCCATTATCTCGACAGTTAATTGCAGCTTCACATGGTCCTTCAACTGTAACACCCAAATTTCCTTGGCCGGCACCTCTTGTATCAATCATAAATTCAGCTGGTCGATTCACTTGTCCTTTGCTTAATCCAGGTCCAAAAGCTCGAACTTTATTATGATCAACAGGGTAAGTGCATGTCATTCTGAAAGGATGTGGTGATAATGGAGTTCCTCCAAATGAGATGATCAGAAGATATTCACCAAGTTCTGTTGGTGTAAAGTTCACTAAGAAACCTTCTGCAGTAGGGATAACATGTGCTTGAATCTTCCGACCAGAAGGACTTGTGATGGTAATGGAAAAATCCGCATGACTTCCTCCAGCACCTTGGGTAATCACTCGGAACTGCTGCAGGGAGTTGATAGGAGCCGCTGATTGGGTGAAAGTAGATAGGGCACCCCATTCAGCCCACTTCAATTCACACAGGATATTTAAGGATTAGCAAAGGTTATAAGATGCAAACAGGGACAGGCAACTATTGCAGGATTTGATATTTATATATTAGTCACTTTCAGCACAAGAGAGAAATTATTATTAAAACAAAGAATGATGCATCTGCATTATAAATTCATGACATTCAATTAATATAATATAAATCTGTTTTAATATTGTTATCGTTGGTTCTTTGCATATCAGTTAAAAAGAAATTTAATTAATATTAAAAGATTATTTTTATATTAATATTTAATTAATTTATATTATTAAAGTGATATTAATCATTAATTATATGATAATGTAAAATTAATATAAATTTTCTATAAAAACACTTTGGGAACTATAATTTGGAAATTTTTTAATTTAATGTTTTAATTTAAAATTTTTAAGAAAAAACATTTTAAAAGAATTAATAAATTGCATTGTAATATATGTATGATTTTAAATTTTATTATCATTATTAAATTTCAAAGACAAAATATTATAATCAAAAATGATATTTATAATTACAGTAATTAAAATTTACTGAAATATATAAACATTTAATTTTATAAATAAAATATTTAATTTCATAAATATAATTTTTAATACCAAAGTGTTAAAATGATTGATCAAATTACAACCACAGTTATAATTTGTTGTAAAATCATCAAGTGAAAGATTTTGGAATAAATAAATCTATTATTTATTAAACCATGCATTTCATTCAGTAATAGATTAAATATGTTTCAAAGAATATCGACATATATAAAATAATATTAATAGAAAATGTTAACTATTATTCATGCAATCATTTTAATTTCAAAAACATTCAATGCTGTTGAAAAATCATTTAAAATGCAAAATATTTATAGTTTTATCTTAATTAAATATCAGAATGTTTTGAAATTATCTTTATATTAAAAAATTTGAGTCAATCATATAAATATTTCTTATTTAATATACTGTAGAAATTCTTATTTGAAAGAAATGTAAAAAATTAAATCTTAAAATTGGATTTCTTAAAATTATTTTTCAAAATATTCCATATTTTTGTTCGCATATTAAACGAAAATATTAGGAAATATTTAAAAATTAAATATATAAGTTATTAGCACTGAGATTACAGATATATTCAACAGATAAATGTTAGAGATTTATAAAAATATATAACAAACACTTTGCTTTTTATTAACTACAGTTCCAAAAAACGAAGCACTAAAGTGCTTCGTTTTTTGGAACTATAAAAATATATTTGAATTAAAAATATTGGCATTATTCCAGAAATTTTTTTCTCTGTTTTATTCTAAATTGTTAGAATTTTCAGAATTACTATTTAGTTTTATTGCAGAAACTATGATAATTTAAAAACATTCTGTATAATTAAAATATTTTAAAATATATTAAAAATTTTTATTTTTAAATTTGATTTAAAATTGAGAAAAAATGATAAAATGGAAGAAGAAAATAAATGAAATTTCTTCACTAATGCTTTATGTTTGTATGCCATAGTTTTTCATGGTAATCCAGTTTTTGTTCAAAATATTTCTAAAATAACAATATACAACTAAAATTTCTTTATTATAAATTATAATTTTTAGAATTATTATTATGATATTTCATGAAATTATAAAGTTATCTAAAATAAATTTTATCAATTTAAAAAATTAATAATATCTGTTATTTAAATTTTAATTTATTTTGAATTTTCATAGCTAAATTGATATTACAGAGCTATTCAAGAACTATTACAGGATAACAGAAATTATATTTTTGTTACTAAATATAATACAAAAATATCTCTATTAATAAATTTAATTTCTTATCGTTTAAAACTACTAGTAAATAAAATTATGATTTTCTAGTAACCAGCATAAATTTAGTGTTGCTAAACATATATTGCTGAATTTCATTGAACAGCTAAATCAGTATGAGAATATGTATCAATATTTTTAACAGAAGAACATATGAATATCAGTGATAATAAAAGTATCTTTGATAAATACTGTAATTAAATAATTATATATTAATAAATAATTTTGCAATATGTTCTCCTCATAAGATACAGAACAGAATAAGAATTTTGTAAAATTTTTATATAAATTTATATACAAAATTTTATTTTAGATTTATTTTTTTTATATCAGTTTAATATCTAAAGGAAGATTAAATTTACTAACTTTTCCCATAACTGTATGAAATGATATAATTGCTAAATAAATTATGGTAATTTTAGATTTACATTGTTATAATTCAAGAAATGAGGAACTATCTTTTAACTGAGAATACTGCATTCTATCAAAGCTATTAATTATCATACTAAATTCAAGCTATATAAAAATCTTCAATTTCAATTCCTACAAAATTTAGATTTTTTTTATACAAATTAATATCATTTAAACTATCTCTGTACAACAGATATGAAAAAAAGATTTAATTTATTTTTGTATCCTTGTAGAATATTAAATTTAATATAAAAAATTAACTTGAATAATGTTTTAACAAACTATGGATATATAAAGCATTATTAAAGAAGACTAGTAATCTAAGTATATAAATATTCAATTATTCTTAATATAACATAGGAAAACAGAAAATGATTTGAGTGTATTATTTTAAAAAATTAGTATACTAATCGATTTAATTGAGAAAATTCTGAATTTATATGAATTAAAAAACTTTAAATTTCAATTCTTAATCTATAAAATTTATGTAAACAATAATAATAAAAGTCTTGTCTATATATAGATTTAAATATATTAAAAAATTCTTTTATATTAAGTAAATCATTGATAAGAAAAAAAGAAGCAAAAATAGCAATCACTAGAAAATTATATTTTTGATAACTTCGCTTTCTAATTTTTTTTTATATATATATAAAAACAAATTTTTTATTTAATCAATAGTTAAAAATTCATGTATTGTAAAATCAATATGAATAATTTATATTTAATGAAATAAATTTGAACAAATTTTTTTTTTTAATAATTTAATAAAAATATATTAAAAAATATTTTTTGGAATTTTATATTTATTGGTGAATTTATCAATTTTTTTAAAATAGTAATCCAATCATAACAAAAAAAAAGTATTCTATTACCAGTAATTTATAATTTTAATTTAATTGCATAATTTATTATTCTTGAATAAAAAGTATATGATAATTTTTGCATAAAAATCATAAGAAAATAAGAAATGTAATTTTATTTAGTTTTATTGTAAAAAATGTGAATTCATTAAAAAAAAAAAAAAAAAAAAATGACATTTTAAATATTTAAAGTTATCTTAATTGTACTTTTAAAGTTCATAAATACCAGCACACAGATAAGAAATTAAATTAACTTTATAAAATCAAACAAATTATAATAATTCAAGCATTTAATAAGACCCTATGTTAAGCATTATATTAAGTATTTGAACACTAAACTTGAAAATTTATCTAACAAGGATTAACAAGAAATTTTGTTATAATCTTCATATTGAAAGTATGAAATGATTAACATAAAATGATGAAAATTTATCATAGGGAAAAAGAAGAGAAACAGCTGATGATCAATTACATCGTGTAGAAGTTTGCAGAGAGAAGAAATAAAATAGAAAAATTTTTGAATTATTTTTCTGGAAATTTAATGCGATAAAATTGTTCATATGTAAAAGAGAAATTTAGAATTCTGAACTATTTTATTAGATATTATGCTATTCCTCTTTTGGTCTGTTCCTTCCATACAATTTAAATTTTAGTACCTATATTTTGGATTTTTACAACAAGTGAATCTGTCAATACATAAATTACATTAATATCGTATTTGGGACTTACAATAGTCCTTAAAATATAATAACCCAAAACATAATGTCAATCTTAATAATCATCTCAATTATTTATCAAGATCGTTATGAATGTAGAGAATGCATAATTTAAAATAAAACTTACTAACAAATAACTGAGATGAAATTAGTTTTTTAATCATATAGGCTACATTTTTCAAAAATATATCTATAATGTAGGATATATGTGCATGTATATATATTTAGACCATTTGATATATTTTATATATAGATTTATTTATAGGTTATGCTTTATGAAGAAAAGTGGATTCAATTATTTTAAATTTAAAATATATGTATAGGCATTTAACTATAGTTATATTTTTTCACTGTATGATAGCATTTAAAATGAATAATTGTTCACTTTAACTTCAAGTTTGTTATCATTCCTTTGATAAATTTAATTTCCTTATTAATGAGTAATATTAAATAAATATTCACTGAATGCATAAATAAGATATAGCAATAATACATATATGAATAAATAATTTTCTGTTAACTATTAATGAAATAAATTTTCGTAAGTAATAATAAAGTTCAAATACTTTTGTTAAAGAAGTATAGCAGGTACTTGCATAATAATAATATAATAATAATCAAAGAATAAAATGTCAATACGGTTTAAAGTTGTCGATTACATTGGATTTGATCAAGAAAATTCCTTAAAAAAAAATAAAATAAAATAAAATCCTGCTTGCAAATTTATAATTTTCTAATAAAATTAAAAAAAGTAAAATACAATATAAGAAAATATTAAAATAATAATATTTCATTAGAAGAAATATACTGCTGACATGTGAATTGGAAAATCTGATATATTTTGGAAATATTTGAAATAATATATTTCAACATTTCATTTATAAATTTCTATCAAATTTTTGATAGAAGTTTTTCCTCAATTTAAATACCCATTTATAATTTTGATTCATTACAAAATAATTTCTAGCAAAAATTTAATCTTTCTGATATTCTTAAAAATAAAAAATTTCATAGTAAAATTTTAAAATTCATTCAAAAATTATTATATAAGTTAAAAATATCTTATATTTTACTTCTTAGAAGATTTAAAATGACAAATATAAAACACTTTGCTTCACTAATCATATAACCAAAAACTAAAGCATCATAAGCAAAAAAGGTTTTTATTACAGTAAAACGTTTTCGGACTATACAGTTAGTCCCTCATCAGTACTGTATCTCTGGTACCGTATCAGTACCAGAGATACGGTACTGATGAGGGACTAACTGTATAGTCCGAAAATATTTTACAATAATAAAAACCTTCTTTGCTTATGGTGCTTTAGTTTTTGGTTAGATTTAAAATGTTTGAAATTTATTATTTTGTTTCCTAACAATGTTGCTATTTTATTTTAAAGCCCTTCCAAACTTATGTTAAATGTGACTTATATAAATTTAACTTTATTTAAAATATTTTTTGTAATTTTTTAAAAATTTTTTAAGATATATAACAAATAGTTACTGTATTTGTAAGTTACAAGTCCAAACATGTTGGTTTATGATATTTAAATTCATGTTATTTGATTTATGTTTTGCATGTTGTTTATTAATTTTATTATTATATTACTGTTATGATATTGTTCCATGAGATATTGTCTTATCATCAATCAGGGAAGAATATGGTACTATAACATTGTGTAGGTGTAATCATTGTCACTTAGTTTCGGAAATTTTAATCCAGAATTTTTATTAAAAAATTTTTATGATTTACATATAATCCAACTTGTGTAAAGTTATGAAAAATGTAGCCTTTACATAAGCCAGGGAATGACTGTATTGTTATTTTAATAATATACGGTACTAGTAATTAATATTCTGTGCATGAATTACTCTAAAATAATTATTATAAAATGACAAGATATAAAACAGATATGTAATTCTTAAGAAAATTTACATTATAAAATAATTCTATAGTTAATATACATTTTAAAATCAATTATTGTAAATGAAAATTATTATACAATATTTATCTTCTTATAAGATGCTGTGGTATATAGGATGCACCTTAATTTTAGAATGATAATATAAGGAAAAAACTTAGAAAAATTTATTTGTTAATATAATGAAAATTAAATAAAAACACAAAAAACAAGCTTCAAAGCTGAACCGAAAACTTTTTATTTAAAGTACTTTTGGTTAAAACCCATCATCAGTAAATACACACACTAAGAGCCTCTTAGTGTGTGTATTTACTGATGATGGGTTTTAACCCGAAAGTACTTTAACTAAAAAGTTTTCGATTCAGCTTTGAAGCTTGTTTTTTGTGTTTTTATTTTGTTTCCTGAACCTGGTCTCTGTTTACTAATGAAAATTAAAAATTCAATTAAAATAAAACCCAAAATCTAATAAAGAAAGAAAGAGGATTATTAATCATTATTATATTATAATTATTCAACTTCAAATTCATTAATGACATGCTTGATCATCTTTATTCTCAACGTGATTATAATCCTTGATTAAGGCTTAAATGCATAATTGGAATTTACTTGTTATTCAAACAAAAAAACTGATAATTACTAGTAAATATACCAACTATCTATTATAATATCTGTTTTAATGATGTAAACTACAGTATCTGTTAAATATATTTTTTCATTTATAAACTTTTGATTTTCACATACGCTTAGGCTTACCATATTTTTTTTTGGTCCAATCCAGGACATATTTTTGAAATTACTTAAAAGTCTTAACAGACTTCCATATTTGTCTGCTGACAAGCCTACACAATGACCAACCCTTCACCCGGCAACAGGTCTGCCTGACGGTCCGGTGGTCTGGTCGGAGAGTGTATAGGGCCTTAAGATTTAGCATCTCTAGGCCTAATTGTTTTTTATTCATATTTTATTTTATTTTCTAGAAATATGAAAGTGATAAAAATATTCTAATCTGTCAGAGTGGTGTACAGTATTAATATGTATACTGTATTTTTGCTGTTAATTTTTTCTGCATTAATTTTAATTTTATTTTAAGTGGCAGTATTAGGGGATTAACAAAAGTCTGTCACAGGGGAGAAGTAAGTGCCACCTGAGGCTGATGTTATGCTCCGGACAGCACTTACTTTGCCGCTAGCCACTGCTCGTAACCTGAATTTTAACTCGCAACTCAAAGCAAGAGAGATAGGCTTGTATCTCAAAACACTCGCAAGTCGAAGTACTACTGTATTACACAGGATGTGTCAATAAATTTTGGTACATGAAATATCTTTATGAAAAATGTCTATTGAAACAGTTTTCTGATAAAATTTGCATGGTTTCAAAAGGAAAGTCGTTATATTCATATATTTTATTTATAATTTTAGTTATGAAAAAAATCTAGAGTATATTTTAAAAATTTAAAATGATATTTGATATCTCAAAAATATATAACACACTGGTGACTGGCTGGGATGAAGCAGAGTCAAATTTAGGCCATGACAATGAAATTGCGTTTTATGATGTTTTTTTGATCTGTTTGTTGTTTTACATAAACCTACCTGGTTACTTTTTAGTTAAAGAAAAGCTTTTTATTTTTTTCCTTAAAAAGGAAGAGGATTTATTTCATATAATGGAATTTCGTATTTTATTTCATCAATTTATAATTGATTATTGAAAAATCAGATAGATATTGGCAGTTATTCTATATTAGCCTTTCTCAATCTTTTTAACTTGGAGAAATCTTTGAAAAAATTTTCAGATATCAGGGAACCCCTGCATAAAAATTATTATATTTGCAATTCACAGTACCTTAGCATTATCAGTAACTTAAATATATCTGTATATAATAATCCAATAGTAATTGTTAATGCTCCTTTGAATAGATAATGAATTTTTCCGTGAATTTATTTAATTTGACCAACTTATTAACTTACTCTTTTTATGTGGTTCCCTTTCCCTACAAAAGCTATCAAGTCTAATATAAATCACTAATATAAGCAAAAGAAATTTCACTATTTCCTCTATTGAGTGATATGCATACCTCAAAAAATGACAAATTAGTTTTTCAGTTATGATCTTTTGCAAATATGATCTACTGATCTCTTGCAGAACGCTGATTGATAAACACTGCTCTATATTGTAACAGCAAAAACTAAAGAATTCCATAATATTTAAAAGTTTTAAATATAACTATAAGTATTCATATTTATGACATTCGAAAATTTCTTTATACTGCTTTAGCATGTTTACAATATTAGGTAGGTAATAAAATCTAACACAATAGCAGTTGTGAAAAATTTTCACAACTGCTATTGTGTTAGATTTTATCACCTACCTAATACTGTAATCATATTTTACTAGAAATGTAATAAATCCTATATAACAAACTAATATTTGTTAAATGCAGATCAAAATTAAATTTTATAAAGATTTCATGCATTTTAAAATTGCATACTATTGTTTAGGAAAAAAATTATAAAAAATCAAATTTTTGATACTAGAGGGAAAAACTTGCAATAAATTACAATAAACGACAACTGTGACACACACAAGAATAAACCAATCTGAAAATTGTATGGAGAAACTTAATGAATATAGTTTTACACAGACTTGTATGACATGACATATGACATAATTTTGAACCACTGGTATGTCATATGATCCTGGGCATCAGTGTGTTAACTAAACAAGGTTTATCTTACTTATATATATTACTTATCAAAGTATGTATGTATGTATATATATATATATATATATATATACACACACTTTAATATTATGAAAATATTTTAAATAGCAAAATTTTACTGTTCTACCTTGTATTTTTTTATTATAGTACAGGCACTCCCCACTTACATAAGTGAATTGTTCCATGAAATCTTATATAAATCAAACTGTACATACAGGGAGTCCCAAAAGGTACTTTACAACTTCAATGTCATGTAACTCGATTTGTAATTAACTTACTTGTTAGACAAAAACGTAAAGTTTGTCTGATGCACCAACTCAAAAAGTTTTTTTTATGCAAGGTAATGAATAAATGTTTTGCTTTTCCAGGTGACAAGAGCAACATAAGTGAAAAAAAGTTTTTTCTTTGTTGTTGCAGGGTGGTAGGAGCACCATAAATGAACAGAGTCTGCACAGGAAAAGGCACAGTGTGTGGCTTGGTTTATTGAAACGAAGTCAGATACCCAAGTTCAGAGAAATTTCAGAACACAATATGGGAAACCACTACCCTCTCGGCCATCCATAAGAAAATGGCACAGGAACTTCATGGAAACAGGCAGTGTGGATTTGAAGCACCATGTAGGCAGGCCAAGGAGAAGTGATGAAGATACAGAGAGAATCCAACAGGTTTTCCAGCATTCACCACATAAGTCTGTTCATAAGGCATCAGAAGAACTGCGAATCCCTCGTACGGCAATGCACAGGGTACTCTGAAAGCATCTTCATCTGTTTCCATAGACTGCAGTTGTTACAGGAAATCAAACCAGATGACAAGCCAAAATGTGCTGCATTTACTCAGGCTATTATTGCATGTGTAGATAGGGATGAACAATTTCTGAGGCATGTTGCATTTTCAAATGAATCAACTTTTCATGTGCATAGGAAAGTTAATAAAAATAACGTACGCATCTGGTGCTCAACCAATCCATATGCTGTAAGAGAAGTGGTGCATGATAGTCCCAAAGTTAATGTCTGGTGCTGCATGTTAGTTGACCGCATTATAGGGCCATTCTTTTTTGGCGAAAAAACAGTGGATGCCTCAAATTATTTTGACATGCTTGAACTGTACCTAATACCGCAGTTGCGTAACTGGCAACCTCATGTTCAATTCCAGCAAGATGGTGCACCTCCATACTGGGCTTTGCCAGTGAGATATCTCCTTAACAGGACTTTTCCAAAACGTTGGATTGGAAGAGATGGTCCAATTCCCTGGTCTCCTCGATCCCCTGACATTACACCCCTTGACTTCTTTTTATGGAGTAATATCAAGGACCTAGTGTACTGTACGCCCATGCATGATGTTGCTGATTTGAAGGCAAGAATAACGGCAGCTATTGAGACAGCTGACGTTGACATGTTAGAATGGGTTTGGACCAAGTTGGAATATCAACTAGATATTGTATGTGCTACAAGGCACATGTAGAAGTTGATTAAAGAATCAGAAAAAAACTTTTTGAGTTGGTGCATCAGACAAACTTTACTTTTTTCCTAAAAAAATTAATTAAAAATTATAGTTTAATTATTAATTACTAGATGCCACCACCTTAGTCCAAATTTAAAATTATTATTAACTCAACAAATTGTGGCATTATAGACTTGATTTAAAAATAATTAAATAAAAATCTCACTAATAAAGGTTCAGGGTAATCTGGCAATGAATTCACAACAAGTGAAGGCTGGCTGCAGCATTGGAAGGCAAGATAAAGCATTCATCAAATTAATATCTGTGGTAAAATTTTGTCATGTAATGTAGAAGCTGTTTCTATATTTTATGAAGAGTTAACTACATTGCTCAAGAAAGAAGGATTAATACCAGATCAAATCTACACTGTAATGAAACTGAGCTCAATCACAAAATGATGCCATCTAGAACATTAGTTGCATATGATAAAGATTATAGAAAGAGCAAGGAATGCATCACTATTCTGACATGTATTAATACTTTTGATAATCCAAACTACCTTATTGCAACAGAATTTTTGCTTCCTGTAGTGATTATGACATAAGGAAAGATTTAAATCATATATCTGGTCTTATAGACAATCCTTTTGAATAAGTTCTGAATAATTATGTAATACTAAAGTAAATAATCTTAATTCAATATTTACATAGGGGATTATACCATCTAAATAACCATAAACTAGCCAAAACTCCCCTAGTGATT
>WUQG02404990.1:0-16998 GCA_011317285.2 Androctonus mauritanicus | reverse complement strand
ACTATGCTGTAAAATATAGTATTTTAGAAATGTTAGGTTTGGATGCTAAATATAACTGTACTGTATTTTATTAAATTTAATAACTTCGGAGTTCATCCCCAAACCGGATGGTGGCATCTTATCGGGATTTGAATGTAATTTTCTATCTCCATTAATTTTATATACTAATTATTACCATTAATGACTGTCGTTACTATTCATACAATGATATTATTAATATAAAACGTTAAGATATTTTGATATTAAAATAAGTAACAAAGGCTAAACTGTTTTTTTTCGTTCTTATAGGGCAGGGATGGCCATGCTTCATGTCATTAATTTAAGAGCCATTTAGGAGAATTTCAAACAGTTGAGAGTTGCAATCAGTCTCTTTCTAGGTCAATGAGATCCGCATCAGTTTTTTCAGATAATCTTAACTATGGTTTCAAAAATTGTGTATTATATATTTCAAATGCATTTAATTCGTATAGATGCATACTACTTTTCACAATAAATATACAAATTACAAAAATATTATTATTATTTTTTTAATTAAATAGATATTTGCTCCCTATTAACTATTGACTTTCATGGTATGGAGCCACGCTGAAGGTATCAAAGAGCTGCAGTTTGGCCACCATGATTATATAGTATACGTACAGTACAAAATGTTATCAAATCATATATTCAATATATAATATTTTTATTATTTTGATGTGCAGTTTTTTTTAACCAATAAGTATTTTTAAATGCAAAAAATGCCAACTGAACTTTATCAATAAATCAGTTAAAGTTTCGATTATTCGAAGTACTTTTCCGTAGCAGTTTCATTATAGTGCTTTTTATAATGAAGATGAAACGACTTTACAGTTTATTCCATTTTTTTTACATGAAATATTGTTTACATGATATAAAAATAATTATATAAAATCGTGTACAGTGGTACCTCGACATACGAGCCGCTTTATATACGAAGTTTTCGAAATAGGAACTGTGATGCTTTTTAATATATTTGTAAAATATTTTCTATAAATTTTATATAAAAATATCTCAATTATTTTTTTTAAATGTGCATATTAATGTAATAAAAACCGCTTATTCTTGATAATGTTAAAGATCTACGTAATAACTACTAATTATATGGAATTCTTTGTTAACTAATTTTTAACTCTCCATGCCAGTTAAAGCCTGAGAGACAAAAAGAAGTAACTGAGACAACAAATCGAAAACCGAACTACAAAACCAGTTACAAGAAAATTAATATTTTTTATTTATTTATTTAATTCCATTAAGAGGATATCCATTGGATATCTTCCATTTCATCCGTTCCATTGATATCTTCCATTTAATGGAAGATGATTTTACACAAAACATATAAAACCAAAGATTTCAAAAATAAAAATAATAATTGTACATAAATCTATATATTTTTTTATTGTTTTCAAAATTTGTAAATCTGGAAACGGATTAATTGATTTCCTATAAGATAAAATGGAAAAATGGATTTCAAGATGCGAACTTTTCGCGTTATCAACCGTGGACAGGAATGAATTAAGTTCGTGAGTCGAGTTATCACTGTATTGGTAAAATTAAAAAAAATTTTTTTTTTATTTTCCTGCGGTACAATTTTTAAGTTTTCGCCTTTGTATTGATTTAACTGAGAATTGAAGATGTTTTACAATGGAACATCTGGCTCGATTTAGAAGTCAATAGAGTTCCAAATTCTATATAGGTGAAAGCCAACCCGTTCATAAATATGACATAAAAATTTCTCATAAATAAATTTATAAATTTTGTGATATATAGTTGAAAAATGTATTCTAAAAAAGAAGCAAAACAGTTCAATATATACAATAGTCGAACTCCTAAAATCGAAAAATTCCGAATTATTGTAAGAATTCGTTCTAATTCAGGCTTGTTAATCCTAAGGGCCGCATGGATTCATCGTAACTTATAGGAGGGCCACTAAAAAACCGCGTAAGTTACATGTCTTACAGATATAATATTATGTTTATTAATTAAGTTACATATTACAAAGAAACGTAATCAAAATTAAACAAAGAATTTTTAATAGAATGCCTAGTATTGCATTGATATAACAATTTTTTTAATGCTAGATTCGACATTTGTACTAGCCAAAGCCAGAATTGATTCTAAATTTTCATTAATTAAGCGACAGTGCTATCTTATGCGGGTGTACAATTTTTTTTTTTTAAATTACTTATTTCATACACATAAATACAGTCAAAATTTTAAAAAATGTTTATTATTACAAATATAATTATTATTTTTTCCTTATTGTTTAAAAGCATTATTATCCAACCACTGTAAACATAATTTCACATCAGAAAAATATTATTTGAAAATGCATTGTTCAATACTATAAATAATATTTAGTTGATTATGTGACTTGTTAAAATAACACATAGTGAGACGTGCTGCCAACAAATCGATGTTTAGCATCATGCGGCCCGCGGCCCGCGGTTTGTACATTCTAATCAATTAGCTTTTAATTAATGGCTCCATAATTAAACTCGAGTATTGACCATAAAGCGTATTGTCTACTAAATATTGCTACAGATTATAGTTCATTGTTAAACTGACATCTGATTTTATAAGTTTAAATCAACTGATTGATGTATTCTATACGGCAATCTGTCTTTCTCCATTTTTCTGTCATAAAGATGGATTATGTATGAGACCACTAGACCATACTTTTCTATCGTCAGTAGAATTTTATTCGATAATTTGCGTGTTATTTCAACGATAAACCGATATATGATTGATGAAAAGAGTTTTTCTCTTTCCGTTTTAAAGAATAAATTTCGTTCTAAGTATTTGTTCGGTCATTCAGTAACATAATAAACTTAACCTCTTTTTTTCGCTTTTTACTGAAAGAAAGGAGCCATTGAAGACGTTATATGGTCGAAAACATAAGGATAAACATTAGTTGTTTAATAATATCCAATAAATAATGTTCGAGAGTGAATTGTGTTAATATTGATTAGTATAGAAAAATATAAAAATATTTCCACTTCTTCCATTATTAATTTATCAATTGATGCTAGGAAAATTATGATAACTCGGTAAACTTCAATCATATTGAAGTTTAATTATATTACGAAATCAATTTTCTCATATATTATCTGATTCGAAGACAGTTCTCGAAGCCAAAGATATTTCTGTCTCAGTTCTCATTCTCTAGTTTAATCTGTCTTCATAAAGTGCAATTTCCCGACTCGATTACTTCTCAATGAATGGCTTAAGTTCCATCAATGAAAAATGTGTTTAAGTCAATATTTTAATAGAAAAAATAGCAAAGAAAAACCAATTGCTACATCATCCTTTCAGATCTTGACATTTAAGTTTCTTGATATCAATCCTTCGGGGAGATTTCTAACTGTAGCATTTACTACTTTAACCTTATAACATTTATCAGTTTGAACTTGTAATTAGTCGTGATTTGTTTTAATCAACGGTTTAATTATTTTCATTTATATATATACATATATATCCTGTCAGAAATCTTCTCTTAGGGAGCATAAAACATTCATTTATATTTTATATTTTTATCATAAAAAATGCTTTTACTTACTCAATTCAGAAAAATACTGATTGATAATAACCAGTAATAATTTTATCACGTACAAAATAATTCTAAATATTAGAATTTCGTATTTTTCTTATAAAAAAGTAAAAAATTTTATAAAATTTTCGCTTTATAAAATTCAAATCTTGTAATAAATTGAATATAAATAGCATATATATATATACCTCCTGGAAGGAGAAAATGCAGTTTTAGCTTCTTTTATATTATAAAATAAAATATAAATTACTTTCGTGCGAGTGACTGTCCATCACCAGATAACTCGTATAAATATCATATACTGTAAGTATATAATGTATTAGTGAGTGGGTGAGGATGCAAATTTAAGAGAGATTCCATTTATTCGGTTTGATTTTTTACGTAAACATGTTTTGATATTATAAATAAATATTCAATATGAATAAAATAACTTTGTAAAGTTTTCGTTTGAAAAATCTAAGATATATTTGGAAGAACGGCATGGATTATGAATATGATGCCTCTTAATTATATTAAATTAATAACCTATAATAAGTACTTTATTTAGTAAGTTAGTATTTAATTTTATAACCGGAGAAAATAAGTTGTACAGAAGATATATAAATGCTATGACTAAATGAAGTGGGCCATAAAGGCTAAAAAAAAAATTGGTGACAAATTTCATTCAGAGCTTAAATACTTATAGATTTGAAAAATAAGCCAACAAACAATATTTTTTATGGGAAAAACCATCTTTTTAATAATTAAATACAATATTCAAAAATAAACTAATGGTTTACGTAGGACCGGAGCAGATATAGATAACAAAAAATAATATTTTTAAGATATCTATTTCTCAGTCCTAAATGTTGAGAGCAGTTTTGACATTATAGTAAGAATTCAATGGTGAAAAACACGTTTGAACGGCATGTGTATATCACATAATCGCCTTTTATAATGCAGAAGCTCTGGCATCTTCCTTATAAATTTTCGATCATCTTTCTCAAAACTTGGGATACCATATCAGTGCTATTTATTAAAAGATGGTTGCTCATATAAGTATTATTTTAAACTAATCAGAATGTATCTAACAATTGTTAAATATATTTAGACCCACGGTGGCCAAATTGCTCTCTTTGGTACCTTCAGTGTGGGTCCAAACCATGAAAGTCAATAGTTAATATGGAGCAAATACTTATTTAATTTTAAAAAATAATATATTTGTGATTTGTCCATTTACTGTAAAAAGTAGTATGCATCAATACAAAATAAATGCATGAGAAATATATGATAAACAATTTTTGAAACCATTGTTAAGATTATGCGAAAAAAAACTGCTGTGACTGTCATTGACTCACAAATGGAACTGATTACGGCTCTCAAGTATTTAAGATTTTCCTATGTGGCTCGTAGTGACACAAAGTTTGGTCACTGCAGCTATAGACTGTCAAATATCTTTTTATTTTCTAAAATGTAAAAATTGCAACCATAATAATAGATATACTAGGTCATTCATATTTTTTATATGTTAAGATTAATTTTTATACAACTTATGGAGCAAAGTTTAATTATCAGCTAAAATATTTTAATAAAGAGAAAATAATGGTATTAAGTTTTTCCTTATAAATAAAAAAATACCAATACATCTTTTATCAAAAATGGCGCCCATAGTGATCATCTTTCGCATCGTAACAGATATTAATGACATCTAGTGATTAAAATTATAATTATCGTCTCTATAATACTTTTCCCGATACGATTCTTCCATGGATTCTTCTCTTCGACTCACTTTATTTTTAATGAATTATTATGTTTATTGATATATATATATATATATATATATATTATACTCCGATTATCTCTTGATACAGTACTAATGATTATCATAAAAATTCTCAATAAACTATACTAATTTAACTCGAATTTAAACATTATAATAAAATTTTCTTGATAAATATCTGCGTTTACCATCAAAAATCATAGAAGAAACGTCTTAAAATATTACTTTATAGTAATTTCTATTAAAATTATTGCGAAAACATTTGGTTTTCTATTACTTAACTCAAAATATGTTGCATTTTGAATAGGAAGTTAGGTTAACTCCCATCCTGTCTGAGGTCACCTTCAAATAAAAAAAACTACTCTTCCAAGAAGCGTTTCTTTATGATTCATGGAATTATAAATTCCGATCATTTAAAAACAATTTAGTTTAAATTCGGGTGTTTATTTTTCTTTTCGAAAGACATTTCTTAGAATAAAATTATAGTTCAACGACCTTACATAAAATTGCAGGTACGATTAAAACTTACTTCTTTATACTAAAATAATGACGGTATAAATATATCATTAATCAATAAAATTGCTTAAAACATGTTTTTAAGTTGATTAAGTAACCGGTGGATTGTCACTAAGTTGTCAGGGTAACATCTAATCAACCATATAATCATCTAATCAACCATATTCCAGATTATAGCCGAGCTCCATGTAGACAAATTTTTTTTTAATTTATCTTGTGGAAAAATTTGCAAAGAAGGTTATAAATCGAATGTGTTTTATAATATCATTAATTAAGATAACATATAAACATTTTTTACCGTTATTTCTTAAAATCGATCATATTTCACACACAACACACATATACATATATAAATATATACATATAGCCTATATCTGTGTGTGTGTGTGTTTGAGTGTGTGTGCATATTTTGTGTGTGTTTATGTTTGTGTGTGAAATATCATCGAGATTTTATTATGCAAATAATTAAATCACAGTAAATGTATGTATAAGGATACGTGTACCAAATATGGTCACGTTAACAGTATTTTAAAATTTTAACTATGTTATGGGCAAAATTAAAATGAGCGAAATACATAAGTTATTATATTAGTTCATCATGTTGCCATCTTGAATGTAGTTTCATTTAACTTAAATGACTCTTGCATTACAAGAGGTGTCATGTTTTCAAAACCTTTGCAAGTGACCATATTAGGAACACCCAGATCCTAATATGGCCAGTGCTTCGCTTTACGAAAGATATATGTTTCGAAAAAATTTATAAATATATAATTCACAAAGATAACCTAAACATGTAGGTTGATAATAACTAGTGATTCAGTTTCACTTCACCCACAATTGTTAAGTGTTTTACAAGCCGTGGAGCAACTAACTGTAAACAATCACTGCACCTTGGGCAATGAAGCTTACCTTGCACATTTAACATCTCCACAAAAAGTGTTTTTCCGTAGTTTTATGTCAGGCAAATACGTGTGTAGCTCCTTCTCCAGTGAGGACAGATCGTCTATGGCCACAACTACGAATAGAGATTGTCATCTTTTAACAATGATTCGAATTTTAGCTAAAATTACCGGGTGGCCATATTTGGTACACTTACCTTATATCAAATTTACTGTGATTTAACTAATTGCATAATAATATTTTTATAAAATTAATTTTATTATTTTTAAAATTAATTTTATTCGTAAACACAATTAAGATTTCACACAATTTAATTCTTCCACTGAATTTTTTTATAACAGATCGATGATTAATTTTAATTGCATTTTAGATTTAAAATTTCTTAACCCGCTAAATTATATACAAATAAATATATATATATTTTAATTATATTACTTTAATACGCAAATGTTCTTAAAAATGCAATGTAATTACTGAGAATTTCTCTTACTATATAGCAGGGTTGGCCAACCTTTGTATACATAAGATCTACTTCTTATCTTAAAAATGTACTGCTATCGACTTGTTATCATAGACATAGTCTAAGTGGGGAGAGGGAGGTGTGTCCCGGTCTAGTGCAGTACAGAAAGTCCTTACTGCCGCCCTAATTAGAGTCCTAAATTAGTGCTCTATTTATTGTGTAGTCTAATCGGTTTCTAAGTTTAAGACATCGCGAGCGATCGACCAAAATTGGCTTCGCGATCGACTTGTTGGACATCCCTGCTGTATAGCGTGTATATGTGAAGGTGGAATGTAAGGGACGTATTTTATAAGACGAAATATTAAATTTTATTAAAGTAAATAATCTGTATTTTTAATTATAACAACATTTTAATATGATCGAAAGTTATCTGACGTCAAATTTGGTGATGTAACAAAAACCATATTTTCTATTTATTCAAAAAAAAGATAAGTGATATCGCGGATATATATTGTGAAAATAATCTTGACAGGATATTTTAATAAAACATGGCTGACGTTACACTTGTGGCATTCATTGTTTTCTTACATACGAGTAAGTTGTTACGTCTGTTTTAATATCAAAAACTGTTAAAATTTTCTTTTCTAACAACACAATTTTTATATTTTTAGACTTAGTTTTAACTCAGGACACAATCCAAATAGAACAAGTTTGTCTAGATTGTATCTGTCAGGTATTTAAAACTTTTATACACCTTTAAAAAATAATAATAAGATAATAATTTCTATTCTGTACGTTTATTAAAATAATGATTTTTGTTATAATTATTTTTCTTTTGTAAGACGGTATACGACGAAAATTTATCGTCTTTTAACTTTCTACGAATTATTTTTATTTTTATTTTTTTACTTTTTAAGAGTCATGCAAGAGTAGGCATTAAAAATACTATCTTGGTTCTAATCTTATCTATTTAAACTTGTCACGATTTAACCTTTAAACTTTTATAAAGTCTTTTGAGTAGGCTGCATCTGAAGTAGAGACTTCAGTAAAATTATTCTGTGAGGTCACTTCATTATTCACTGTTATTCTCTTAGTAATTCTCGTAAATAACCGGAATAAAATTATTAAGCTAACTGAAAAAATGTTTATTTTTTCATTCAGTTCGAGCTAACCTTTCGCAAGACGTTGATATCTCAGAAGTGAGGTAGATAACGTATATTAAATACTTGGAAAGTCTGTTGATGTTTATAGATTTCCGATATAAAATTAAGTTCAAATAAATAGATTTTATTAATTAATTTATTTTTATCGCTAATATTTGCATTTAAAAAATATTAATTTTCGTGTCTAGGCTCTATCGGAATGTAACCTAAACGTTGGCTGCCATATAAATGAATACAATGAAAAGACGTATTGTGGACCTTATTATATTCATAAAAAGTACTGGGAAGAAGCTGGAAAACCTGGTTTCAGTTCAAACGGTGATGATGATGAAGATCAACGTAATTATAAAACTATTTATTTCTTTATATGAAAGACTTAGCTTAAAAAATTCGAAGAAAACTGTTAATAAGTTACATAAAAGATCGCGTAGTGAGATAGTAACCAAACTAGAATATATACATACATATTCAATTTACCACACCCATTATATCTGAAACCGATCGCCACACCCATTGTCACATCCGCAAACATTTTGCGGAAAATTAATACACCTTGAAATATCTGTTACTTCATTATTTAATTTTTAAAAATTTATTTATTTTTTTAAATTTCAGTCTTTCGAAAATGTGCTCTAAATAAAACCTGTGCGGATGAGACGGTAAGAGGTTACATGTCAATCTACGGAACCGATTGTAATCACAATAAAATTATCGATTGTGGCGATATCTTCAAAATACACCAAAGAGGAAAATCCGATTGCAGCGAGAAATCTATCGAAAGTGAATATCTTTGGTTACGTTTTCTGGAATGTTATCTTAATAACAATACTCCTCCGAAGGATGCTTTAAAGAGATTAATCTCTTAAAAATACGGTTGGGATATCCTCCAGCTATAATTTTTGAGAAGATTATGACCCGTATTTAAAAAAAAAATTCGACAGAATAGAGTGCCGGTTATCCGTGGTAATGGTAGAAGACACGGATAACTGAAAAAAAAAATCCGTTAATTCAAATTATAATTAAACTTATCCACTTATTGGTAAAGAATAAACACTCGATTTACACTTCATTAATTTATAGAAAAGAATAATTTTAACTGTAAAAAATGCAAAATAAATTATTAAAAAGTAAAATAAAATTTGTGACTGCATTTAATCCAGACAACGGATAACCGAATACCGGATAATTGACGCTACACTCTAATAAATACCTTTTTTCTGTAAGTACGAATAGAAAAGAATTTGTTCAAGTTATAAACTTATTTATCTGAACAGTTCTAATGAATTTATTCTTTGAAAATTTTTCTTTTTTCTATATATATATATAACTTCACAGAAATTTATTATTATATTAACGTTTTAAAAATAATAATAAAATACATAAAAATTGTCGTGATGTTCATTAAATATAAAAATAAAAAATAAAAAAATTCCGAAGAAAAATAACGACATAAAGTCGATGTTTTTATACACACACACACATATATATATATATTATTAATATTTAAAGAAAGCTACGTTATACTAATTTAATTTATCGAATTTTGTGAAAAGTTTTATAACTTAATTTATATCAAAATTTATAATAAAACAATTTACAGATGAAATACGTCATGGTGAGATATAAAAATGCTTTATTTATAAATTATATCATGACTAGAACAAACAAAAAACAAAAAAATAATAAACATAATAATGAATATATATATAAAGTTAAATTTTCTAAAATATTATTCTTCTTAGACAAAAATTCTAATAATTAATAACAATCTTCGCCAACCTTTTATAAGGAAAAACGTTAACTGGTCTTGATTAATATTCATTTCGAAAAGATGATTGCATAACATTAATATGAATATATATATATAGAATATTTGGGTCAAAGATGTATTCAAAAATCTTAATTACTTCTCGATTTTTTAATCCGTTTAATTAATTCGTTATAAATTTTTTTTTTGTCGTCTAAGGAAGACGATTCAAAAAATAATAATAATAATTTTAAAACGTCTTTTTTTTAAACTTGTGTGAAAAATATTACTTCCACGTTTACGTGGAAAAACCGACTGGAAGAGTTTAATAGAAGAAAACAAGTTTAACAAGCTGACTAACTGCAGTGACGTCAAGAAAGTGGCCCATTTTTCTAACCTACCTGTTTTGCTACGGAACTCGACATTGACTTTCACTGCCAACTATGTTCAGACTGCTGCTGTCGAATATCCTCCTTGTCCTTGTCGCAGGTAAATACAGTATATTTTTATTTATTTATTGGACAAAATTAGCATTTAATAAAACGTACGCGTATATTTTTAAAATCCAAAATAGATATATTTATATATAAGAAGCGTATACGTCATTTTATTGTCGAATACTATAAAGTTTGGTACATAATTTTAAAAATAAGAAAATGCGTCAAAATTATTTTTACGACTGTTTTCGTTGAAGAAATTAATTGTACGAGTGTTTACAGGAAACATTCTCTATGTAATGATTAATAACTGCAGTAAATAAGTTACTAACAGAGAATGTCAAATGCTGCTTTCTTCTCTTATTATGACGTTCGCGCACGAATGATTTTTATGAAAGAAAATATTTAAAATATAAAATTTAATTTTTTTTTATCGTTTCAGGACAATATTCTTCTGTTATTCCGAGTGTCTCTGAACAATGTTTGCAATGTATATGCGAGGTATGTTTTATTCTATTTCTATATTAAATTTTTTGTTTTTTTTTTTTATAATTTGAGTTTGACAACCGTCGAAGAAAGGATGTCAAATTACTCGAATTATTAATAGTCTTTTCTCATTTATTAAATAAAAATAAAATCTAGATGAGTTTAAAAATTATCTAGTAAACAATTCTGTAAAGGATATAAATAAGTTTATAGATTTTTTTCCCTACATAATCATCTTAATTTTTCCGCTATTTTTATGCTGTAATCGTGTTGGATAGAAATATTTTAGGATATAATATTTTTTTTTTTAATTTTTATATGTATTTTTATAATATTTATTTCTGAAAATTACATAGAATAATGTATAAAAATATATATATTTACACCAATAAATTATATTAACTCGAAACAGTGAACATAATATTTATAACCTCTATAAAATTCCGAGATTAGACTAAGAGCATATTATTATTATTATTATTATTTTTTGTATAAAGATAAACATAATTTGTGTACAACGAATTATCTTAAACAGTTTCGGCTTTTTACAAAAATTTAAACTTAAAAGTTTACTTTACCAAAAATTAAACAGACAGATATAACGACACGCAGTTTTTCTTTCTTTCTGTTCTTAAATTTTGCTATAAAATATTTAACTCGATTATTTTTAATTTTGAGTGTCTTAAAAATTTGTTATATTTTCGTAAGAATAAATTAAATGTCAATATTTGCTCAAAAGTATTAAAAGTAATTTATAACTCAATGATTCTAACCCCAAAAAAAATTTCTCATGTGACATTTTAATGACATCGCTTTATATATGCATATACTAGACGAAGACTATATGGAGACATGAATAGGATAATGTAAGCATTGATAACACAATACATCATCATCTTATTCATTAAAGTTTAAAATCTGTTATTAAAAATCCATTCGATGATCAAAAACATGTTTTTTTTTTTTATTCATTTATTTATGAAGACTTTGTAGCATTCATTAAAGAGATTCCAAGTGGAGCTTAACTTTTGAATTAAAGGATAACAGTCGATCCGCTATACCAACCATCTCTTAATCGATAATATAAATTCTACCAGGATTGTTGGCTCGATTTGAAGCTTTATATATATATATAATCGACGATACGATCGAACTTTCAGTGTATATCTGAACTATTGCTAACAATCGCTTAGCTCATTCATATCTTGCTGTCATTATAATTTTGTAAAAATATATGCTCTCTACAATCATTCGAGCTTAAATTTTCTATGGTATAGAATTATAGGAGAAGGATTGATGATACTGTAGAAAGTTTTCGAGAATTTTTGTATACATCGCAAGTATTTTTAGATTATAAAATTCGAATAGTAAAACTTTTATAATCTGCAATTTAAACGTTTTAAAATTCAATAAAATTAACTTCAATTATAATATTTAACTTCTTGGAACTAATGAGATCCGAATCTCTTTAATCTTTTGACTTCATTAATTCCCAGTTTATAATAATAATAATGATGATGATGTTGGTGTTTCTGTGAAAATTTTCGGAAAATTAAGATAGGTTTTAAATTCTGACAACAGGTTCAGATTGTTTATAGAAATTACAGATTTAAATAAGTAGATCGGATGTTGAAGATATTTTGGAGTGTTACGACAAAAAAAAAAATCAATAATTAATCACTTAAAAATTTATTAGATTTTTATTCGAATTTTTATGTCTCATACAATTGCTTCAAACTGATTTTTTTTTCAATCAGTATAAGTGGATCAATAATTTTGGTATAGGTCAAAAATTTTTCTTTCGTAAAAAACATCTGTGGCATGTCGTGGTTAAAACATTTTTCAACTCTATCGATTTTTGTCCAATTTAAAATCCAAAAATAAATGATTGTCCTCCGTGATGTTTATGAGAATTAAAACTTTATTTTAGATAATGATGCCATTCGATACCTGATTTAAAACGTATTTTAATTGTCTTCAAAAAATTTCCTTCATAGTTATGGTCTTAAAATACAGTATAAAATTATAAAGCAGATTTCATGTTTATTTATATGCAAGTATGGAGAAATTATATACCAGAAATACTTGAACTAAGCTGAGAACTTCATCTGATCTTAAATATATTCACAAGGGATGCCATCATATTTCAATGTGTTTCATTAAAATAAAAATATAATTTGTAAATTAGGTTGTATACGATTATAAAATATTATGATAAATTATAGGACAAACATATCACCAACACACAAAGTCTGATCTCGTACACGTTATTCCAAAAAAAAATGCAAAAATTGCTGAGTTTTTTATGATTCTTCTGAATTTCCTTTGTGTAAAATTCAATAAAAAGCGCTAACAATTATTATTAATGCATCTCGTAAACTATATACCTGCTGATTATTTTTCAATCTAAATACTGGTAAATGATACTTGTATTCTGCGAAAAATTTTATCATCACTGGTTGTCTGGACCACTTCATTTTTATAGATGAAAGCTATTCTTAGTATTATATTCTAGACACTCTCGACATAGATTGCTCTTGATCCGGGTTTGAATTTAGTGCATATATTATCTCTCTAGGCCGCATGATTGCAGAGATAATGGCGGAAAAGTGGAAAAACCCAAAAACCGCCGCCATCTTGTTTTCGATATTTCGCCTCTTGTAGGTTTATGCATAAGAATAAATGGGATATGTTGCATGTAAATTAAAAATTCTAACAATCGCAATATTCCTTCATTAGGCAAGTACTGGTTGCGATCTTAAGAAAGGATGCCACAATGCCGGTGCTGGAGCATATTTCTGCGGTCCATTTTTAATTTCTTGGGCATATTGGGCGGAAGGTGGTCGAGTAGGACAAGATCCTAGAAATCCTCACGGTAAGAAGTTATTTTTTAATATAAATTTTCATTATTTTCTAGTTATAATGACATTTATTCTATCCGTTTTCTTTCAGATTTTGAAGTTTGTCTGAGAGATAGGCAATGTTCGGAACAGACCATACAAGGATACATGAAAAAATGGGCTCACGACTGTGATAGAGATGGCGATATCGACTGTTACGATATCTCCAGCATCCATAAAGCAGGTCCTTATGGTTGTAACGCCACTTGGTTCAAAAATACCGATTATTGGAGAACCTTCGAAAGTTGTATTTCTTACTATTAAGAAACGATTATTTCTAAATATTGTTCTTTCCAGTAATAATCGCTAATAACAAAATATTAACGGATTTTTAAACAACGCCTTATTAAAATTATGCATTTAATTAATGTTTTGCTCTTCTTTATTATATTCAAATTTTAAGATTAATCACAAAGTTCATAGAAGGTTATAGAATCACTTCGGGTTAAAATGGTTACATAAATTCTATTATCTTAATGGAAATTCTGATCATCATTAAGTGAATTTATCTCAGTTTCAAGTTCATTGACAGAAGTGATACTTCTAACACCAGCTTAATGCATTATCTTAATTGTATAACCGGACTAAGATATTTAAATCGTACGTTTGTTGGAATCTTACAATTAATAATTTACAATCTTGTAATATTTGCATGATATCTGTATAATTAATTATCACGAATTATTTTACTCATTCCTAACTAAATCTAAAAGTGAATAGATGATAGTTTTCGGCTTTAACTTAACTTTTAAACTGCAAATAGGTTTTACGGTGACAGGTTCTATTGTCGCAACTCTGCAACAAAGTTCAGCAGCGAGAGGTTAAGGATGGAGTTCAATGGCTGATTCCGGAATTTTTTCTGATAAATCAACCGATAAGAGTCAGGAATTTCTTGGTTGGAACACTAAGAACCGGACAGTGCGACAAGTACTTGATATATTAGACAGATAGGATCTTTAATAGACTGTATTATACTCAAAAATATATTCATTATTCGAATACCATATTAGACATGCATACGGCATTCGATTTTTAAAAACTGAACTACACTATATTAGAAACTCGTTAATTTTATTTTTTTTAATTATTTAAAACAGGCCTGATTTAAAAGTACAGTAAATCCTTGTATAACGCGGTATTTATACAACGCAGTTTTGATATAACGCGGACTACAAATTTTTATGAATCACTACGAATTTATATTAGGGGAATTACTTTTTAGCCCACGTGTATGTACGCTCATATACATATTTTTTGCGTAGTGCTAGTTTTTTACCGTTCAAAACGTTTATTATCGAAAAATGTCCTTGTTTTCTGCCAGGAAAGCGCATTAAAAATTGTAATTATTAATCTCTTTCTGGCCAGTTACATATATTAATTAATATGTACGGTAAATATTTTTTGTTGGGTATGTCGTTGTTGTTTATATGATTTAAAAAACAAACTCTACTTTTAGACAGATAGAGATTTTTAGTATTTTTATAGAAAAATACTATTTTCTATAAAAAGTATAATAGATATATTTATATAATAATAAATGAAATACAATTGAATATAGATAAAACTATATAAACTTTTAAGTCAGATTGATCGGCAATGTCCTGTGATCACTCACTATTGCACTGTTGCATTTCAGCATGGAAATGGAACGAGTTGTATAGATCCCATTGATCTGGCAAATTTTATTGTAAATCATCTTACAAGTAGTAGTATTGTTATTTCAGATGTATTTATTCCATGATTCCTTTTGGAATTGTACCTAATATTTCTATATCCAGTCTTTGCTAATTTGAAGACAACCAAACAATGCTGAGTGGAGTAATGTTAAATATACTCCATGCCTTCTACTGTTTCTTGTAAGCAATGTCATAGTCATGGATCTATCAAGATTTTATTATTTTATTTTTTTGATTAATTTCTAAACTAATGGATGGAATTCTTGGTTGCTTGAACAATACATTCAATGATAGTTTCTGCCATACTATAAATATCAATGAATTCCTGAACTGTTGCAAATATAGAAGCAAAACTCAAGAAAATCTTTCACCCCACGGTATCAATCTTTCATTTAAATGCAAGGGGAAGATAAGAAGTGGTTACTCATTTATACTAAAATGATGGGAAAACAATCAAGTTTCAAAGAGATCATTTCTATATGCCAGCTCTATCTTGGCAAAAATTTTCTATGTGATGTGAGTTTCGTATAACGTGGCGTTTCTATGGAACTTAACATCCGCCTTATATGAGGGTTAGGATTGGATTCGGATTGACACTTGTAACTAAGATCTCAGATGTTCTTTAGTCTTAAAATGCTAGAACTTAAGATGTTCCTTAGTCTCTGAGTTCTTTTATTGGAATCAAAGAGAATTTCAATCCTAACCTCTCATCTTATAGTAGTTCCATGGATTAAAGTTCCTACAGACGTAATTAATAATTTAATTTAATGGGAATTTAAAAACAAAGTCATTAGCGAGACAAAGTCATTAGCGAGACAAGTTAAAATGATAACTGATTGCAAAGAGACGAATAAAAAATTTTATTAATTAATTAAATTAATCTTTCTCTTATGATACATTATTAAGAATATAGAGATAATTTTGCGTCTTAAATTGATATATATATACAGGTGTATCTTACCATCCGTATCACCCTTTTTTTTCAAAACGCGATCAGATAGGAAGTAGGGAGAAAAATTTTGATGACCAAAGTATATCCGAAGAATCGAATGGTCACGCTAAAAATTTAATGACCCACTAGAAGTAAGGCATAAGGTCTCAACTTTGAAATCTTCAATGAAAATGTATGTCGATTTACGCATAATTAGACAGAACTGTGAAAAATACAACTTTTGCTCTGAAAGTTTTTAATATCACCTACGAATTGTGAAATATTACAAAAAAAGATGCCTCCGTATGTACCGCTGATTGGCGTCTGTATACACAGCGGAACATTATTGAAGCAGCAAAGAGTAGTATTACGCATATTTAAAGCCAGTTCGGGTATTCGGTGGTAGTACTGAAACCACAGGTGTGACAAATGTTTCGCCATCACAGTTTGGCACGGAG
>WUQG02404979.1:0-16999 GCA_011317285.2 Androctonus mauritanicus | reverse complement strand
ACATAAAATAGAATCTAAAAACAAGTAAAATTTTTTGCAGTTTCATCTTAAAAATACTATATATATCATGTATAAACTGAAAATTTTTTAAAAATTTAAAAAAAATTTTTTTGAAGGGTACTAGTTTATACATGGGGCAGTCAAAAACTGAAAAATTTTTGGTTAAGATCATAAAATTCACTGGCTCAATCATGTTACATTCTTGTTATGTCTTTGCATCAGCTTGTGCAATCCACTATATTTATTCCTAACAAAGATCTTACTGATTCTTTCAATTTTTGTTAATAATACAATTATAGGCAAAATTATACATATATTTATATTTTTGTATATATTTAAATATCTACAGAAATATAAAAATGGAAAATACAATGCATAAATATATTAAAACTATATATAAAACACTGTAAAGTAAATCATTTGCATTGCATCCTCATTGTGCTAAGATAGATTCCTGAGTAACCATTGTCTCTGGAACCAGATCTCAGATCAGTTAAATGAATGTCTGGTTAATCAAAAAACATATGAAAAATATCATTTATAAGTTTTAAATTAAATAAAACAATTCATATTCAATATATATATATATATATGTATGTTTAATAAACATTTATTTAGATAAAAATCAATGATCTTGTTTTTTATTTAAATTTATTTTCTGAAGAAAAATCTTACCATTTTTTCATAAGAATTATTTCAATGGCAGATGAATTATCTTGCTGTTTGATATACAGTATTTTATCACAGTGTCAAGCATGGTCTTTTCTTCTGAATACTTTACTGAATTTATTTATTTTTTCATTCCTGTTTCTGCTCATAGTTCAACAAAAATATGGCCAGTTAAAGTAATGCTGAATAAGGAGTCTACTATAATAGCACTTCCTAATAACAACAGTATACACCATATTTATTTCTATGAAATACCTATTTCTTCTTGATTCTATTATTAAAAATACATGCTTACGAGTGAATGTTCATATTTAAATCAATCCAAAAATATTAATTTATCATCATTCACAAATAAGATTGGAAATATGTAAACTGATCTTTTTATAAAGTGGCAGCTGCTACTACACATAATCAATTAATATTAAGTAAAAATATTGTGATACCAGATATTTCTGATTGACAATTTGTACATTTTCTGATAATTCTAAGAATTTAATAAATAAATGCTGATTATTTTGCATTGATTCTGGATGTCTGATTTGTACTTCAGGTGATTGTGTGTATGCTTGTTAGTTTTTTATTCCTGCTATTTGCAGCAAAATTTTCATTGTGCATTTTGGTTCTGACTTTTTACTATTTAAACTTTGTTAAAACTGAAATTTCTTTTGTATTTTCTGTTGAACAAGCACTTAAATAAAATTGTGTCATAAAGAAATATAACTGAATGTTATGTGATATAATCACATCTGGCCCTCCATCCAATTTCTTTTCATATATCACAACATTTCAATGTTATAAGTCTGGCATTTGGTCTAAGTAGTTTTTATTTCAGTAGTTAACTGGATTTAGAAAATTTTTTTAAATTATAAAAGAAATTATCTATTTACAGTAGAATCATGATTATTCAGGTTGCAAATTAACTGAAGTTAATCCATAGCATGAATGTTTAATTATTGTTTTATTTTGAATGCAATTTCTGATCAGATTTTTAAAAGTCTCAAATTTGTTTCTTTAATATATCTTAAATAATTGGTAATCAAAATTAAAAATAAATTAAAATTATATATATTGCAGTAATTTTTTGTTGCAAATAAACAAATTTTTATTTTTCTTTTCAATAAATGAGAGATCATTTGAATATATGTATGCATACAATTTATTTAGTTTTTAATATTAAATAATATTAAAAACTAAATAATAATATAATATTAATGTTTAAATATTAAATGCATATATTCATAATTTCAATTTTTTTGAGTATTTTGCAGATTGTTCAAGGATCAATTATCTGGAGGAAGTAATTTTTTGACTATTCTAGTTAATTGGGAGTCTGTTGTATTTTAATGAATGAAATATTATTCCAATGTATGAAAGCTGAGGATTAACATATTCACATTTTTATCCATTTTTAAATTCTGAAGGAGAGGGTTGGCTTATACACGAGTAAATGCTAAATACTTATCTTGATTAATGTGATTTCAGAAAATATTAAACAAAAATATATCTTTCAGAAAATAATTTAATAAAACTCAAAGATTAGTTCATCATAAATGTTTTATATAATATTTTGTATAAATCTTTTTAAAAAAGATTTTTTTCTTTTAGAACATAATATAATAAACAAAAATATTTCAATATCAATTTATGAAAACATTTTTTCTTATTCAAATTTTATATTCATCTCTTTATATTACTAATTGTAATTTCATCAAATGACTATTAAAATAAATGCTTTACATTACTATAAATCATCAATTCTTAACCTTCATACTGCAGAGGATCTTTTTCATTCTTAAAATATATTTTCACATCTCTTACAAAAAATTTCATACATTAATAAATTCTTAAGAACCAAAAGTATAGTACAAAAGAGAAACTTTATTTTAATTTTTTATATATGGATATCATTTGAAATAAAAAGTTTCTTAAATATTATTCATCAAAAATATATGAATATTAAAATTTTTGATCAATAGATGTTATATTCACAGAAGAAGTCTCAATCACTGAGGAATGCATGCATACTAAGTTAAGAATTGCTGCTATAAATGAATAAATCTGTCAATAAATCAAAATAATTATTTCAATAATCAAGTGAGCATAATTAAATTTATTCTTTTAAGAAATATGGTATTTACTTTTCATTTTATATTACTTAATAATACATTAAAATATAAATAAAAAGATTTTAAATAAAAAAATATAATTCTGCTTAACTCCTTTATTCAAAACATATGAAAATAAACAATTTACCTCCATTGCATGTGGCTGAACAGACTGACCAATCAGTATACTGCCAATGAAATTCTGGTTTTCGTGTGATATTTTTATTAGGAATAGTATATTCAAAAGATAAACCAGGATTTTCAGTTTGAAAAAGAAGCTGCAAGAGAGATATTAGTTTGTTAAGATTTTAAAGCCATTATTAAATGGATATTTTACATTAACAAATAGATAATTTAATAATAAAGCTAATAAAAATAAAAGCTAAAAGTTAGCTTTTATTGAATATATCTTGTTAAATGACTATTGTAAGTCATTCTATTCCAGAATCTTCAAGAAAATATAAAGATTAACATTTTTCACATTATTCTCAATCCTGATAATAAAAGTAATATTCTGGGATCCTAGGAATTTCCAAAGATTTAATTATAAATAAAATATTAATACTTTATTAAGTATTACATCTAGTAAAAAATTCTAAACTATGGTATTAATTCATACAAGGTCATTGCGATTCATGATGTATGGTTTTGATGGTAATTGAGAAATTATAGTTATAAGAATTGCCAATCATTTGTGCATATATTTTACTTTAAATCAAAATTATTTGAAAATAGAAAAGATAGGCCCTTCAAATTTTATACATGCATTTAGAAGTGTTAAACTATTATTTAAATAAAAAACTGAAAAAATTTTGAAAATTAAAATACAATTTAAACAAGGACAGATAACAGAGATGGGGAAAATAAAGTAGTCTAAAATCTTCTTAGATATGATACACAAATCAAAAACAAAATCTGAAGTTGTGCATAAGAGTCCCCAATTTATGATATAGATGTATTCAAAATTGTCATAATTTGAATCTGCTATAACTGGCAGATTTGAATTATGACATTATTTTTCAGCATTATGTCTATGAAAACACAAATTCTTACAGATATAATGCTAAAAATGGAAGTTTTGTAGGAATTATCAAAATTCAAAATATTCAACAGATTTTTAAAGAGAAATATAGTAAAATAATGTTAAATAAACACTGTTTATTCTTTATAAGATTAATCTATACATCTTTTCCCATCTAATGTTTTATGCAACTAAAAATAAAGACAATATTTGGTAAAAATAAAAATGAATACAGTTACATTCACATATATAAGCTTGTAACAAATATCAATATAATTAAAATTACTTTTTAATACCATTTCTCATCATTGGCTGATTAAAAAGTATTGTTTCAGATTCAACCAAAGCTTTTTGCTGATGTGGTAGAAACAGAAGGATTATAGAATAGGGAGATTGATGAATAAGATTGGATTGAATGCTCCAAGAAAATTCTTCAGGATATAAAATTCTTAGTTTTGATTCAAAGTCATCTATATAGAAAGCCAAAGCATTTCAATATGGCAAAACTATTAAAATTGGGGCAGCATATAAGGAATATCAGAGCAATTTTCAACATTTATATTATCATCAAAAATCTGAATAATAAAAGAAATACTTGTAATCCAAATATATTTAACTTTGTTTTTTTATTCGTCAAGATTATTTCCAATCAATCTTAGTTTTCCATTTATAGAAACTAAAAAGCTCATTCTACTTTATTAAAAAGAAAAATATCAGCATATGCAATGTACTTATCAAATTGAGATGTTATATTTATTTTATTGTTGATTTTGTGACCTTATAATTTTATAATTTGTATTTTGTAAACTTTGAAATCATTCTTTAATATTATATTTTGCAATTTTATTTGTAATTATAGTATACAGAAAAATTTTGAAATTAAAAAATATAATAATAAGTATGAGTTTTTATAAAGTGTTCAATTTAGAATCATTCATTTGTGAAATGGTATTTTAAAGATAGCTTACATAGTAAGCATAAAATATTTTAAATATTTATTATAATAAAATCATTTTATAATAAGCAAAATTTGCTTTTCAATGCTTATCATCTAATGAACTATTAAAAATTCTAAATTATGATATTTAAAATAATGCTATGATGGTAATAATTAATCAATTACCAATGTTTTTTATTGCTATTTTAAACCAATTAATTATATTAGATTCAATATATTAGCTTAAAATTATATAATGAAAATATTTAAAGAATTTAACTGAAACAAGAACATCAATGGATGGAAAGCAAATAAAGAAACATTTAAAGATACAATATATATTGTATATTATTTACCATGGTGAGAAGATCATAGTGAGAGTATTTAAATAGAAACCTCATATTGTATGAATAAAATCAAGCAAAAATATGTCATAATTATATTATTATAATCAACTTTTCCTAACATGTTATGGCAATAGAAAGCACTAGGAAAGAAAGAAAACAAAAATAACACAGTTGTGGATCAAAGCTTTTCTAATTGTGAATAAAATGATTTCTGGCCAGATAATTTACTGATGTTCAAAATAATTATTATTATAATCAAGACATAATTAGATCTTATTGTGCCAAGAATTCTTAGTCTTTGAAAGAAATTGGCATGTTGTATACAGTAAACTCCTAAATAACACACTCTCCTATAATATGATGAAAAAATTGTGACTAGTACTCATACAATACTATAAACAGTCCCATATAATGCATAGGATAAATTTTTTTAAACATTACTTATCCATTATTTAAAATATCCATTGAATATAATAAAAACCAAGTGATATTTATTTTGTTTCCATGAAAACTTTAACAACTTTTCCATTAGCTTATATGAATCCATGTTTTTGGAGTCTGTGTTATATAGGGTCTATACAACACAGGGTATAATACAGGGGTAGGGAATATAGGTAACTAAATTTTTTAAAATTTATTTACCTATATTCCCTACCCAGTTTTTTAATAAAAGAAAAAACCTTCTTTAAAACAAGTTAATTAATAATCATTTCACACACAATAAAATCATATTTGAAACTAATGCATATTTCATTAGCAATATGTGATCAGTGCTGGAACTCAGAGACAAGTTTAAATTTGCATAAAATCATCTGATAATGCATGTCTCATATAACACAATTTCTTATAATGTGGAATGTATCCTTTGCGTTGTATGGGAGGCCACTGTATGTCATCCCAAGCATTTCAATAACATTCATATCTTCTCCCTCAGGTATTGCATTACAGGACATAAATGATACTCTATGAATAGCCTTACAACTATTTATTTTATTTTATCTATTGTTGCAGATAATGCTTAAGTAATATCTCTCTTGATATCATAAAAATAATGGAATCCAGCCATGCAGTATCTTCTCTGATACATTGTAAATAATATGTCATCCGATAATAGTGATTGGGATAATTGACATTGTAGCTCATAATATATGACATTCCATTAACAAAATGATTTTGACCATATTTTTATACAATATTTTCTGCTTGTTTATTGGGATAGAATACATTGCTTTATCTAAGACTGACACACTGTTTAACAAATTTTTATTAATTTTTTGTTCCCATAGTAACTACTGTATTATTTCCTAATTGTTTATGCCTCAAAAGTATAGAAAATGTTTATTATTCCCACAAACTTTGCTTTTATGACTATAAAATTGATATTTTGAAATTTATCCATTTTTCAGAATACAGTTATACCTCATCTTACATCATTAATTTGTTCCAAGACTCATAAGCTAAGTTGAATAAACTCTTTAAAAAACAATCCAGACCCCCTATAAATAATCCTGTAATGTCACTAAACATTTTTAAGCTTTTAAATAATTCTATAAGTTTTAATAATCAGCTCATACTTCAATTAAATGAATGGTCAAGATACTCTTATATGCAGTGTAGAAAATTGAACAAGAATGATCTTCAATGTAAAGATGTAGCATCTAGTTATATAGCAAAAGTGACATCAGCATCATACACTGACATATTTACATCACCCATGAGATCCAGCCTTTAGTAGACTTATTTTTCCTATTAACAAAAAACTGATGTAAAGTCAGAAATGATTTAAGTAGTGGTATGAATGTATTCCAGATGGATTCAATACTGCATATACTTGGAATAATTTCTGAAAATTTCAAGAACATTGCAGAACCTTCTTCTAATAAATAGTAATATAAATACAGTGGCCTTAAGCCTACTAGTTAAATTCAGTTCCAGCTGCATAAGTAGATACCTATCTGCATTTTTGTGAAATGGCATCAAGATGCCATTTCATCAAAAATACAGATACCCAGCAAATGTATTTTGCAATATTTGTGGTCAATTTATAAAGACAATAATGAAAATGTACTTCATGGAAACATCTGATAAAATATGTGAGTCCTATAAAGCATATTTCAGCATTCCTATTATGGATCAAGATCAAATCCTGGGCATTTCATTTCATCTGAAATGCACTGCAAAAAAATTTACAAGATAAGATGGATAATTGTTCTTCACTTAAATTGTGAAATTTTTATGTTATAACATTTTTAAAAATTTATAAGATAAAAATTTCACAATCAAAGTAAAAAACAATTGTCTATTTAAATTCCCCAATTTATAAAATAAAATTTCTAAAAATTTGTAAAAGTTTAAGATTTTGTAATTTTTAAATTTTTAAAAATTTTTAATATTATTGAACAAATATATATGAAATATGTTGCAAGAATTTCTTATTTTACATAAGTTATGGACAAAATAAATTAATTTTTCATTATCATAATTTTATTTTGTTCTTTTGTAGGCTGGTACAGAAAGAAAAAGAGAGTCATGTCATTCACTATCCCAAGAATTTGATGAAACCCACTGACTACTCAAGCAATTGATACTCTGCATCCAAACTTCAGACTGAATATATCTGCTATCACATATCTGGATCTTTCTTCATCCATTGTTCCAGTGTCACACTGCCCTGAGCTTCCTATACTCACTCCTCTGGAGAAAGAGCAGCAATTTTCAGAAGAGAAACTAAGGAAGATGTTTGATATCCAAACTACAGTTTGAGAGATGGAGCTGAGGAGAGAAATCCATATTATCCCAACCAAAAACAATTTGAGGAAAAACCTTGGTCTCACAAGTTCAATGCTGAGCTTTTGACATCTAGACTCAAAAAATAGAACTTGTTGAATAAAAGTATGTAAGTGACAGATTAGAGAAAGCATAACAAAGTGTTTTCATAATTCTTCAATTATTAACATAGCTCTGCTTCTACTACAATGTGACAAACCTGTTTGAGGGAATTGAAACTACTTATAATTCAAATGAATGACACCTCTTTATTGACTTTCTTGAGTTGTCAAGGAGAGATGCCATTCATTTAGGTTATGGGCCATTCTAATTCCAGGCTCTGGAGAGAGAGCAGCAATTTTCAGAAGAGAAACTAAGATGTTTGATATCCAAACTACAGTTTGAGAGATGGAGTTGAGGAGAGAAATCCATATTATCCCAACCAAAAACAATTTGAGGAAAGACCTTGGTCTCACAAGTTCAATGCTGTTTATGATGGGAACAAGTATTTGTCTCTTCCCATGGTATACTTGGTACATCTCAAAGAGGATTACAACAACATCAAGAGTACACCAACTGCCTTGAAGTATGATGGATACAGCTGGTAGCAGGGCCTGCTCTAGGGGCAGACAACCCGAACATTTATCCGGGGCGGCAAATCTAAAGGGTGGCATTTTGGTTGTGAATGTGAGAAAATATTTATAAGTTAAATATTTAATCAATCAAAATTTATATTTGTCAATTTTTACTTTGGCTAAAAATTACTATTCAATTTACATTTCTTATTTATTATTTTAGCTTAAAAGTTAAAAAAATATTTGCAATCCTTAATTTTGAAGAAAATAATCATAAAAGAGTGGCATGTTTAATTAAATAACAAAAAAGGCTAGGTATCTAAATCGTGCATTGCAGAGAACAGCATGCAGCTAACTGTGTGAACTTGTTTGAAACAGGAATGGAAAGGAATATCATGCATTGACTTGTTTATTACCTCTAATTATAAAAGGGCAGCTTTGTTACATAATAGCATTATTCTTGCTAAAACGTTGGTGGTGATTTATTTGATTTGATTTTTATTTAAAATAAAAGATATATATTTTTAAAAAGTATATGTTTAAGAGGCGGCAATTTGTCGTTTTGTCTGGGGCGATATAAATGGTAGAGCAGGTGCTGCTGGTAGGTCATCAGAGACTTCAAAATGATGGCATTCCTGATAGGTCTCCAAGATGGGTTTACCTGCTATTTTTGACTTTCGGACAACCAAGACACATTACTGTAGGCAGGACTGGCCAGAGCAAATAAAATTCTCTGAGGAGAAAAGTAACATAAAATGGGAGCTACTGGTGGACCCCCAGAAAGTGCTGATGCCATCATTGTATATCAAACTGGCCTTATGAAACAATTTGTCAGAGCTTTAAATAAAAAATAGCCAATTTTCAAGAACCTGTGAGATTTCTTTCCTAAGTTGTAAAGATCAAAGTTGATGTCATCATCAGACCATAGATAAAGAAGATCCTGAAGAACAAGGACTGTAAGATGCTCACTACAAAGGAGAAAGCAACTTGGAATAGTTTTTCATAGTGGTTAAGGATTTCATGGACAATCATAAGGCAAAAAACTATGTGGAGCTGGTCGAGACTCTCATGAAGAACTATGGTCAAATGAGCTGCATGATGTCCCTTAAAAATCTATATCCTTGCTGTTTGACATAATGAATTCAACAAGAACATGAGTTTGTATTTGAAGGAGCAAGATGAATGCTTCATCAGGATATACTGTGGAAATTCCAAGATATGCCTTGCTCCTCCTGGACTTTGAATGTAGACACCAAGGACAGTATAATGAGAACATGATGGGAGATTATATTAGGGAATTATATTGTAAACTTTAAAAAATACTTTTAAATCTTTTGTAGTCATTTTTGTATAGCTGTAATACAAATATATGCTAATTTTGATTCATACGTTGTCTTTTTCTTGAATTTATGTGAACAAGCAAATTCATCCATTTTTTCATTCAAAATAGATAAATTTCAAAATATCACTATTCTGGTCACAAAAGCAAATTTTTATGGGGAATAATAACCATTTCTATAGGTATCAGCAATCAGAAATAACATTTACTACCAGGAACAAAAATGCTATTATATAGTCTAATTACAAATCATTCTATATATAGATTTATATTTTATTGGTAATTATATAACTAAATTATAAAATTCATATCTTATTATAATATTATTATAATAGGATATGAATTATAACATTGTTGCCCTATTAATTCAGTCAAACATGTAAGAAGCACAATATAATTTCAATATTAATGCTTTTGGCCATAGACAATTTATATCATCATCTTTAAAACAATTCTTCTTTAAAGATTGAAGATTACACTGAAAAAGATATTCTTTTAAAGCTAGTTGATACATGTAGGCAATGTAGATGGTCAAAAACTCTACAATTAAATTTTAATTAATGTAATTTATCCATTTGAATGAATTAGTTGTCAATGTAATTAAATATTTAATTGAAATATATTATTGCCATAAATACTTGTGTATAAACTAATTTCCTTACTTCCAAGTTTGAAAATTGATAAAAATGTGAAAATTATACAAACTGACCTACAACTTTCAAGTATTAAAACAATATGACATTTGTTGAAATAAATTGATAATTGTTTATAATTTAAAAAATTTTCCAAATCCAATTCACTATTAGAATAAACAAGGCTAGTTATACAAATTGCCAGACTTACAGCAACTGAAATGTTTGATGTTATGCAAAGTAAAGCTGGACAAAGAGCAGGACACAATTGTGTCACATCATATCTTCAGGCACATTTCTCTATAATATGATTTTATTGAAGTGTTTGTTTGGCAGAACATACCAAAGAAATATTAAAATTTTTCATTATTTCTGAATGTCAACAAAAATATTTAACAACATTTAAATGATAAAAAATTATAATAAAAAAAAATGCAACAGAAATTTCATGTAATTGATTGGAGTGGAAAACCAACTGGCACATTTGTGAATCAGAAGTGCAAATCTGATGTTTGAAATCAGTTGCAAAAAAATCAGTCCATATTTTTTTAAGTGACTAAAACTATGCATCTGAAAATGCACAAATTGTTGATCAAAATCATTGGAGATCACTATATTTCCATTTAATATTAATTGAATATAAAAATGCATTAGTGGCAAATAATACAAATATATTAGTGGCATGCGATGCTGCCACTTGCATGTATGCCAGTGGCAGAATCTTTTTTACTCATTAAAAAAGATCAATCTACACAATCTTATTTGTAAAGCAGCCAGCTTAAATTAATTTATTAAAATTAATTTAAATTAATTTTAGCAAATAAAAATTAACATTATTGAATTTATTTAAATATGAATATTCACTCACATCCATATATTTTTATTAATATAATCAAGAAGAAATAGACATTTTTATAAATAAATATGGTAGATCATGCCATTACCATAGGGTCTACTACTAGTGCAAAGAAGATGCAATGCAACTATTTTATAAACTGTATTTTTGATTGTGCTTGCTTAATATCCAATATTTCATATATTTTTTACAAAAAAAATTTAAAGAATCAGTATTATGATAATCTTTGTTAGGAATAAATATAGGTAGATTGTGCAGTTGATGCAAAAATGTGAGAGGAATGTAGCATGACTGAGTCAGTAAATTGTATGAACTTGCAAAAAATTTCTAATTTTTTATTATTCCATGTATAAGCTAAGCTAGCTCTCTTCTTTAAAAACGTTTTTTTACTAAAAAAATTTCTCAGCTTATAAATGTAGCTGTACTGAATATAATGTAGTTAGGTAATTGAAATGAAATAAACTAAATTTCCATAGAGTGCATTTTAAATGTTGAATTTTAAATTTAAATAAAAATTCATAATTTTAGTTTTTATAAAATAGTATTTTAAACTATTTTAAGATAATTAATAATAAATTACCAGAATATGAACTTGTTGATTTGTTGGACCTGGAGCATGTAATGTTTCTTTTTCTCCTTCTCGATTATAATAAAATATTGTACCTGCGACAGGATATTCACCACTCCACTGTATAAACCATTGACCATTTAGCTGGAATTCTCCATTGTTATCTTGGATAGCAATATAATTATTTGCATCACCCAATTCTTCAATTCTAAAATTTCTTGCTCCTTTAGGTATTGTCAAAATTTTAACATAACCTAATAATATTAAAGAAATCATTTGTTCATTTTAAAGATATATCATTCTATATACCATATATACTCATGTATAAGCCAAGAATTTTTTTCCCAGAAAAAATTTCTGAAGGCAGCTTATACACAGGTCAATCAAAAATTGAAAAAATTTCCATGAGACTGTAAGATTCACCATGTTCCCATCCTGCCATCAAGCCAACTGCATGATCTGCCATATTTATTTCTAGCAGAATTCATTATCAAGTTCTTGCTAATTCTTTCAATTTTTTTGTTAAAATAATGTGTATTTGTATAACTGTATATAAATTAAAAGTTTTGTAGATATTTAAATATTGGATACTGCACAGATATAATCAAAAATATATGAAGTCGTTTCATTGCATTCTGTTTGTGCTAGTATCATATTCTATGTAGTTGAATTGAATATAATGCAGTTAGGTAACTGAAATGAAATAAACTAAATTTCCATAGAGTGCATTTTGAATGTTGAATTCTAAATTTAAATTAAAATTCATAATTTTATTTATAGTGCAATTGAATAAATGCACTATATTTCTAAAAATGCCTATTTCTTCTTGATTATATTATTAAAAATATGCAGATATATGTAAATGTTCATATTTAAATAAACTGAAAAATCTTAATTTACTGAGCATTTCATAGATCTACATATTCCTGATCTTATTTATCTTTTTTCACAATAATATAAACATGGCAGATGCTAATGTGCATATTATCTCTTAATATTAAAAATGGAAATATAGCAATATCTAATGTTTTTATTAGCAATTTATGCATTTTCAGATAGTTTTGATCATTCAGAAAATAGGGGATTATTATTTTTCAGCTGATTTCAGATAGCAGATTTGCACTTCCAATGATTGTGCTGTGCTGATTGACTTTCCACTTTTGTCAGTTGCAGAAAAATTTCTGCTATGTCTTTTAATTCTGATTTTTTTTCATTTAAACTTTGTTAAATATTTTTGTTGAGATCCAAGAATAATGAAAAATTTTAATATTTCTTTGATATTTTCTGCTGTACAAGGATTTCAATAAATTCATACTATAGAGAAATATAACTAAATGCAATGCAATGCGACTTTGCATTGCATCATATCATGATGTTTCAATGTTTGTAAATCTGGAATTTTGTCTAAGTGGCCTTATTTATTCCAATAGTAACAGGATTTGGAAATTTTTATAATTATAAAAGAAATTATCAATTTATTTCAACAAATATCATATTGCTTTAACACTTGAAAGTTGGGGTTGGCTTATATATGGGTTTCACATATTTACAAATTTTTAAATTCTGAAGTTGGGGATCAGCTTATGCACAGATTGCTTTATACACAAGTATATATGGTAATAATTATAATGTGAAAATCATAACTTATAATAATTATATAGTAAAACTATATAATATTCATTTAATCAACTTCACCTAAACCTTTCTTTTGTAAAAAATTTCCATGTAGCGTTTGACACTGAGTCCCATCTCCATGACATATACCACAACGATCTTCTTGAGCATTTGAATCAATGCCCCAATCACATGCAACATTCTAAAATAAAATTTTTCAAACTGTTTAAATATTTAGTTTATCATCATTAAAACTTCAAATATAAGAAATTTAAAATAAATTAAAAAAAATATCAGAATTTTTATAAAATCAATATAATTATTATTTTAAAAAATTTATTATTATATCTGAATAGATAAATTTAAGAATATTAATCTAAATTTAAATGAAATATGTTCATAACTTAAGGAACAGTTTTTCATCTATACTTTTTCCTTTATGTAATTATATAAATTTTGCTAATAATTAAAAATTATTCTTACATTACACCCAGAAATACTGAAATCATAGCCTATACTATATTTTATAATAAATACTATAATTGACCAATTAGAAAGTTCTTATTTTAAAATATATTTTGAAATCCCCTACAGGTGAAGTTAGAATTCATTCACTATCCCACCCATATGTTGAAGAGGAGTAAAAGGAGTCTTCTCTCTTCCATTATTGACTTGCCAAATTTCTTCTGGCAAGATTTTTCTCTCTTTTATCATGCTTTTCTATACTCTTCTCATTTCATCTTTCAGTTTTCAATCACTGAGTATACCCTCTATCTCTTTCATTAAAAATAAAAAGTGTATTTTGAATAAAAAGTTCAAAGTTATAAAATTGTCTTTTTGGGTGTAAATTCTGCCATCTTAAAATATTATCATAATCTATTAAATAACTATGTAGTTTTTAGATTATTTGTTGTTATATTATTCTAATATTACAACATTTAAGATCCTTGAAGAGTTTTTGAAATTTTCTAGAATTTGAAAAAGAAACAATGTTTCTATGTACAAAAATTTATAATTTGAAGAAATCCTGTACTGTATTCTGTATATTCTATAAACCACAATTCAATTATCCAATTCTCAAATATGAAAAATACATAAACATATATATATATATATATTATATATATTTGGGTATGAACAGAGGAATTTTTTGAAAAATATTGAAGTGAGATTGATTTTTACATGGACAATCAAAAATTGGAAAATTTTTGAAAATAATAAACTTCATCGTGTTTCCATTGCATCTTGTTCCTGTCACTGTCCTCATACTGTGACTTTGCATCAACTGCATATGATATATTTTTTCTCAACAAAAGATCATTATCTTACTGAATCTTTTTATTTTTTATTAAAAATATATTGATATGCATGAATATGTATTTTAAACTTTTAATATTTCCATAATCATTAACTGATTAAAAGTGCAAAAGGTGCTAATGATTTACAATAGTTAAAAAAATAATAATCAGCATTTTGTTGATTATTGCTTTTTCATATTTAAAACTTTTAAAGATTTTATTATTTATATATATGACAAACAATGTTTTGATACTTAGAATGTATTAAATCCTATCTAATAAATAAATTAATATTCCTTAAATTCAGATTAAATGAAATTTTATAAATATTTCAATCATTTTACAATATTGAAAGTTATAATTCACTAAAAAAATTATTAAAACTGGAAATTTCAATATCAGATGGCAAACTTACATATATTGTATTACAGTTTCGATAGACTGATCAGTCTAGAAATTGCATGAGAAACTTGGTCAATAAAATTTTAAACAAATTTATATGGTGTATGGGAATGGACACCTTATATAACTGCCTCAGCTGATATAACATACAGTGTTGAGCACGAACATATTAAAATACTTTATATGATTAAATATTTTAATTTATACATCAAAAATAGTTTATTCAAATCAATATTTCTCACCCGGCATTTTCCATTAATACACATATCATTTGTTCCAGGATTGCATGGAGTGCCATCTTTTGCAGTATCTGACAGCATAACTGAGAAAAACTTTCCTTTTGGTTTACAATGTAACTGACAAGGTGTCACTGTAAACATTTTATACATGAGATCTGTGTTCTCAATAAGTTTATAATTATTACACTACACACACACACACACACACACACACACACACACACACACACACACACACACATGCACACAAAGGGAGACTTCAACTTATGACATAATATAATATCAATTATTTATACTGTAAATAGATGTCGTCAATTGTGGCTATGCCAACATATGCAAGAAGGCTGAAGATGCATTGCATATGTTATATTTTCAATTCAGGAATGTCTCTTGAAATACTTGTGATGAAATTGAAAATTAAAAATACTGTATATTCACCTTAAAAAAAACAATTTGCATAAAGTTTCCCTAACTATATATTTCAGAAAAAAGTTAAAAATCAGCCATATCTTTTAAATCTATAGCTCATAAAAGTTATATAAGCAATAGCAGCTCCATGGCAGGAATTTTTCTAACGTAAGGCAGTGTAGGATTTCTAAGGCTCATAAAAGTGTTAAAAAAGAATCAAACTTAATAATTTTTAAATTCAATATAGTATATACAAAGCAACAACTAAAAATAAAACATGGAATCACTGAGACAAAAGGGGAAAATTATGAATAGGAATAAAAGTGCATAAGATAAATTCTCCTAATTACAAAAGTGCACGGAAGATGATGGTGATAGAATCCAGGTATATTTAAGGAATACTACCTAGAAATATATATTAGCAGCATATACAGGCTGAAAAGAAAGTAAAGGCCTGTTTCCACTTAATCCACACTTACGAAAAAATATATGAGTACAAAAAGCAGTAAATGCACGGCACAATAATCTACTTAAATTGTTTCCACTCCCTTTTTACTGTAATTTAACTTTGAGCTTAGCATAGACAGGAATGGAAGCTAAAAATGATTTTTTAATTCACTTGCAGGGGCAATATCTTGACATAATCATGTTAACCACTAATTTTTAAATATTTGTTGTATTATCTTTATAATAACAAAATAAATTATTATTATTATTATTAATAATAATTTGATTTAATAAATTGAAATCAGACAACTGACAGAAACAAATAGAATTTATTGTTGCTTATCTCTATATATTCTGCTTTACTTTTTAATAATTTTCAGAAGTTCCTCTTTGTACTTCTCTGCAATCTCTCTTGGGAAATTTTTGTGTGGGTCAATTACTTCTGCTACAGACTGTAAAATAATAATTTCATTACCAGATCCTCAAAAATGATAAGAAAATATTATTTGCTTCATTCAGTTATAAAAGTTATAACTGAATGTCCAGTAATGTATTCTCAATGATCTATATATTAATGAGTATTCCACATGTGGGCTGTCATCTTGGTTGTGTGCTAGCATAAAGCAGAAATATCTATTACGCTAGATGACATATTACAAACAACTACTTCAATATGTCGTTTAATGTTAATACATACAAACACACCAGCACTTGATGCAGTTAGACAGGGACAGTTTATTACCGCTAACGTTTTCAACAACTAGCTGTTGTCATCG
>WUQG02404969.1:0-17000 GCA_011317285.2 Androctonus mauritanicus | reverse complement strand
CCCCGCTATACTTATCCAATATGGCGGTCGGTTTCCTCAACTGTTCCATTCAGCCGACCGTGACATGCGCACTCTAGTTATATATTATATCTCTATGGAATAGACCTATTTGTAAATATGTGTATATATTAAACTTACTAATCTAATCCACTCGCATATTGTGTTAATATATTAAATAAAGAATATAACAGCAACCATTATTAAAAATATAGCCTAATAAACAGAATAAACTAGTATAATTACTAAATAATTTTTCTTATTATTGATTAACGCAATAAAGATTAATGGCGTATTTATTATAAAATACTATATACAGTATCTATACATTGAAAATCGATTTTCATGCAGGCTCGAGTCCTGCTAATCCGATTATCCGTTTTACCGGAGAGATAAACGGCGATATGACCATTGATTAATAGGATTAATCAATGATCCTATGATGATAATCTTTAATACCTCTAATACTTTACTAGCAATTCATCAATATATCTTTCACCATTAGAACGTATCTCCCAATGCCTTTAGAATACCAAAGATTGCTAAAAACTGAAATCAAATATTAAATATAAATTATATTACTGTGCTGTGAAATTAGTACAGTATAAATGATATAAGTTTATTTCTCTGTCATAATTTTGTTCAGATAAAGAAGTTCCGTTTAATGTAAACAAAATTATGACAACCGATGGGATATAATTATGAAAAAATAATTCTTGGTCGGTTGCACTAATAACGTTTAAACTCGACTTTTGTAAATCTATAGCTCATTATAACCTTGATTATAACATGACGTATAAACGTCAACGAAGTTGAATTTCGTTTGTTATGAGGAACGCTATTGGTCAATTTCGTTTTATCCCATGTTGCATAGCACGCATTAGTAATGGCGGCTGATGTGAGTACCGGCATAGTATTAGAAGATAAAGTGGCCACACTCCGCAGTTTCTTCTTATTGCTGATCAGATGGCATGTAGTCGAACTTCTGACTACTCTCTTTCATGTTTAATATTGATTTCTACGAAGGAGGCACGATATCGAGAAATCTCAATTTTAATGCCAACAATGTAAGATTAGAAATATCAAGTGTTGGCAACAAACTTGGCAACTTGTATTTGGCAAAAATATTATAAACTTTTTTTTTTATCAAATTGAATTGATCGGAAGATCTCTATAGCGAATGAACACCAGAATAAAAATTTAACTGAGCTTATCTCATAGTTTATAAATATAGAGCTAAAGCGTGATGGCAAAAACTTTATTTAGAGCGGATTTCATGGCAATAATTGTATAAGTTCTTTATATGAAAAATTAGTTATACCATACTAACAAGTTTCTTTATTTTTTTAGCCTATTTTCATTCATGAAAATAACAATTGAATATCCTAAGCCATTCTTTTATTATATTTATAATTTTGTACTATGCTTGATAGAAGAGTTTCTAATTACGTAATGGTTAAATAGGCTTATACAGTAATAACAAAAATGAAGTTTTTCTATATTTAGCATGAGTGTTTTTGTGAAAATTTAATATTTGTTTACTTACTACTCAATCTTATAATGTTATTTTGAAACCTGTTCATTATTAATAAATTTAATGCATTTAAATATCTACTTTGATACTGCTTCATATTTTTTCAAAAACAGTTTAATTTCTCATTTATACTCGCATATCTTGATGAGTATGGTAAAGTCTGGTGTGTTCGTTATCTTTCAGAATTCCTTCTAAAATTCGCATAACAGCTACCAACTAAATTTTCAGAATATAGATTTTAATAAATAATTAGGTTTTTATTCACAATTCTTCATACACTGAAAATTTTTTCTTACCAGATTCGTTCATCAGTTTGTTCTGTTAGCATTTATCTGTGACGATTGTTCATTCTTATTTAAACTAAATATTAAATATTTTGGTTAGTTCAGTTTGATAAAAATTTAAAGTTCATAAAGCCTTAATCTTGATATTAAGTTAACACATTACTCGTCTTACTTTTTTAGCATTAAAATAGCAATTTTTTGAAGCGTACCGTACATCCTTCGTAGAAAGCCTTTGCAGAAATGGAGGAAAATAGAAGTTTAACAGCAGTACTCTCTGTAGGAAGCGGTAACTATTTTCTATTGTAAAACGATGGAATATCGCCACTTATATCTTCTAACGCTACGATACCGGTGATATAGGTCAAGGATGTTTTGGTACCGGTCATCGTTATATAGTATATATATATGTGTGTATATATCGATGATACCGGTTTCAGGAGAGAATTTCCGTGAAGCGGAAAAATTAATAATAGATTTGGTTGACCATATTAGGATATTATCGAAAATAAAATAAATAATAGTGTAACTAAGGAAATGTCTGCCGCTTATGATCTCTTAAATTAATAGTAACTATCAACAGTCAGGTGGAAATGAGAAAAATATTCGACCATTATTTAGGCCCACTTATGGAAATGTTAAATTATTGTTCAAATATAAAACATCCCAAGTGGTCTTAATGTTTTTGTACTTTCCAAATATAAAATAAGCCTATTTCATCATCACTATTAAAACCACTGTCACTATCAACCATTTTATCGATGTAATCGGAGAGTTTAACTACTAAACTCCATTTTGCAAGTTTAAAATTCTGATGTAAACTGTTATTTATGCGTAACTGATGTCGATGAAACACATCTTAAACTTTAAACAGTATTTTAAACACCAGTTTTTGTTAAACGTCTTTAGAGGAAACGGACATCTGTTTATTTTTTCTCAAAATTTATAAAAAAAAAATAAACAGAATTATGAAATTATGACAATCTTTCGCTAGAAAATCGGTTTCAACCTATCCTAAGAAATATTTTACAGAAAATTCATGGAATAAATGAATATTAGCTAGATCCTATTCTTAATTTTTCGTAAATATCATTAATTCGTTTATTAAGAGAGAAGAGAAACAAGCGATTGATTAGAATGTCTAGTTGTGTTTTTGTAAAAAACAATTCGTTATTTTTTTCAAGATTATTTAATTAATGTTAGAAATTCAAAAATAAGAAAAATAATTTTTATATTGAAAATTTTTCCTTTTATTAGCCGCTAACAAGTTTGATTATTAACAGGCCATTGAAGTATTCAAGATTAAATTTTAAGTTTTGCCCGGTTAACTTGTTAATTCTCGCGAAAATAATTGTATAAGCCACACATTAATTGTAGTTAAAATGAGAGAACCACGGAGTTATAGTTTTGTTACCATTTTATAAGAAGTGATCTTAATTATTAATTATAAATTAAGATTTGTTAATTATTTATTATATAAAAACAAATTGTGATAATTACCAATGTTAAACATGTGACTTAATATTTTGTAGGCACTATGATATACAGCATAGACTTAAAAGGTTTTATCATAATGTAATGCGATCAAATTCAACATATACAGCAATAAATATTTCTCGAATCATAAAAACAAAATAGAATTTCGATTATTTCATATCCTGAATTTATAACGAAAAATAATATTTTTGTAAAATGAATATGGAGAAATCATTTTATATGAAACATTGCTAAACAAAATTTTTTCTTTGTTTCAAAATTAATACTGAAATACTACAGTATATTTGTAAATAGTGTTTTTCAACCTGAAATTTGAATAAGTGGGGTTGTCATGTAAGCTCATACGCAATCGATACTTTCCCAATGCTTCCAGTTCGGTACTATGTTACAATTTAGCCTGCAATATTGGCTTTATAGCAAAGCAAATAATTTAACGACGAATAATTAAGTAAAAATAAAGCTTCGTTTAAAATAATGTAATGGAAAGAATTCTAATTATGTACAGTGCTAATATTAATAAATGCCTTTATAGTTTATTTTATTAATGCACTTTTTGATAAATGGTCGATAAATCTTAAGACAGCGGTTTGTTATTCCACTACTATTTATATTGTATTCACTTGTTCATCTGGCTTGAAAACACGGAGTAATAAGATTTATCTTTATATTTTATGTGAAGTCTTCGAGTAAACAAACTGTTTTAAAAAGAAATTACATAAATGTAATTTCTTAATCTAAAATTATTATTATTTTTTTAATTTCCTTTTTTATTATTATTAAAATTTAAAAAATTAAAAATAATTTGAAATTAAAAAAAAAAATTACGAAATATAGGATGGACATATAATCGATACCGTATTCGTTACTAAAACTAATGCTGTAACTTATAAATTCTCAAATATTTTTTTTATGCATTCATAAAATATGTAAAAATATTTTTCGTATTATATAAATACTGTAATAGTTAAATAAATAAATAACAAAAATGCGCTGTACTAAAGAAGATGCAATATTAGAGGAGCTTGTGTTCCCAAATCATAATATATGTACAGTCTATGGGGATGTGGCTGCATGTTATTAATGGTATGTATATGACAGTGAAGATGCTATACGATAATTATTTGAAATGACACGAAAAATGTATCAAAACAATATTCCACTCCGAAATCTGTTCATGGATATAAACATATTCACAATTATAATTAAATCATAATCTCTTGTTGAAAAAAAATCACATTAATTCACTTTTACACACAGATTAAGAGTCAGTTTATTAAATCGATAACGAATCTGTAACTGAAGATTGTGTGCCAATACTGATAGAATGCTATTGATTGCATAAATTGACGCATAACTTGCGTATGTGCTAAAAGCGAATTAATATAATAATTTTCAAAACGCTAATAAAATATTTTTATCTTCGAATTTAATTCAAAGCTTATACGTTTAAATGTACTACAGTACTATAACTTTTCCTAGAATATTCAGACAAATTCTCTTAATAATACAAAGCGATGCTATCCAAAACAACCCGAAAAATTATGATTAAATTTTGAGAAAAGATGACTTACAACGTTAGCAATGCCATATTGTAACTGTACTTTTCGATCACGTGACGGAATCCTTCAAAATTAACATGGTATCACGCTTCTCTGCGCTTGAATTGTTATCATTCGCTTTTAAGATTCGAATGCCAGAGGAAAATATATTAGCTAATCACGTTATAGTGGTTTCCAATCTTTTTTTTTCTCTGGACTGCACTTTCGGAATGAAAATTTGGTGTGCGCGCCACACCAAATTTTTCATTGATAAGAAATACAAATAAATAAATCTGAAAATTTCTGGTAAATTACGGGTTTATAATCATATATTTACCATATTATAATACATATAACAAAATAAATAAAAAAATAAGAAAATGACCTTTATATTTATTTTTGGCATATGAATTTTCTGAAAATGTAACCAAATCTTTGAATCTTCCCACCTAAACCGGTCATCTTCTCCACACTGATGTGGCGCGCCACATCATTTGGAAAGCACTATATTAATACGCATACATTATGCTGTAATTTCTCGACTTAATTGCTTTGTTGAGGTTATATTTTTATTTTAGATTCCAAAAAAAGCAAAGATCGATTTAAAGCAACTATTAGTGCCAAATTTATAGAAAGACCATGCTTCTAAATGAATCTTTTTTGTTTTCAGACTACTGCAGGAAAATATTGTTGTATAATTATTCATTTATTTAATATCAAATTTAAAATTAATAAATAGATTTTCTATACAGTTTTATTCGACATTCGCATGAATTTTAATGCAACATAAATATCGATTCGCATTTTTTATTACCGTATCTAGAAGCGAATTTTCAACTTTCCAGCAGTCTTTTTAATAACAATTCATCCCTTAATATGTAGTATAAGATGAAAATTGGCATTTTTCTCTATTAAAAAACTTCATGGAAAAGTTTAAATATAATTTTAAAAAACGTGCAGATAAATCAGAAATAAAAAAAAAAACGAATCAAAGAGAATCGGAAACACATGAGACAGATATCCTATCTGTCGCGTGATTAGGAAGTGGAGATGAAACATGGCGTCGTCAGCCCGATATCATTAATGTAGACCTTATTTTTTTTTCGAAATTTGATTCGCTTTTCACAATTTCTTTTTGAGCAGGCTATATAATCAAGAGCAGTTGATCTAAGTATTTTACTACGACTGGAAATTTTTGTTCTGCTACTAGGAATATTTCCGATCGCGTCAATAGAAAATGATTGTGGCTGAAGTATAATTAAAAAATTACTCTTATTTATATGAAGTCATACATAAAATATATTTTATAAAATAAACAAAATGCTTACAAGATTCTTTGTTAAACATCACAAACAAAGCTACTTCTAATGACGGATTAAATATTTGGATATTCAAAACGCAACCTGATTTTGTGACATCCTTTAAAAATTTAAAAAAATTTATCATTCATTACGGAAATAACATCATAGAATATAACAGAATTTTACTTTATTACCATTATTATTATTTTATATTTTTTACTCTATTAATAAAACATTTAAAATTAAAAAATCTAAGTTTCCTTTTGAGGCCCAAATGCCCACTTCTTATGTCTATGCGGCGATCTGGCTATTTATATATTAATTCATCTTTTTTCAATATTTTTTCCCGGAATGATTCAGTGTTTTAAAATTTACATAGTTATACATAGTTATTTTAAGAATATGTCATTTAAAAGCATTATTGACTTTATTTGCTTTTGTATCTTGATGTATTAAGCGATAAACAACATAACGATGGAACAAATTGTTATTTTGACGGTTCTACTCTAAACTTACGTCTAGACTTTGTTTGTCGATGGATAACAAAATTAATAGTTTACGTTTCGCGATTTTTATCGAATGTCATGGCATTAAACATGTTACATAATAATTCAAGTTTCAGCAGTTCTGCAACATTAGATACGGTATATAATCACGTTAACTGGATTTTTTAAAAAGATTATTTTGATTAAAGTAGCAAATAATGACTTTTTTTTTTTTTTTCTCGAAAATTTATTACTGTCTAATCTGCAGAAGCAACTCTAGGAATGCGTGCCCTGAAGCAATTTGTATTAAGACCCATTTGGTAATCATATCAATTTTAATTAATTCAAACTATATATATATATATAAATACTTGTATTATCGTTCCTGAAGCCCTGAAGCAGTGACACTTCATCCAGAACCGATCCTAGTTATTTATTCTAGCATCATATTTAAGATATACAGTAACAGAAATGAAGTTTTCATTCGACGTTTTAGAGAAACGTTCAAAATTTTGTTGTGTCTCATATAAAATATAACCTAAATCTGTTTAAGCTATTTTAGTACAGAAAAACATGTTTACATTTATCGATTTTGTCCTCTTAATAAACACGAATTTTTTTACTTTTCAATTAAGTTTGTTTTTGAAATTTTATTTCTCCAAACCGGATGTAAATAATAAAATAAATCTAAATTATGCCACTGCGTAAAAATCACATTTTTTAATATTCAGTTGTTGGCAGTTTAAATCCAATATAAAAATATTTTTTCTAATTTAATTTTAAAACGAGCAAAAAAGAATAAATCAATAGATCATTAAGGTAACAAACGAACAGATAAACGAAATAAAAGAAAACACAGATTATATTATAAAAATAAATTAAAAGAAATAAATATTTTTTTAAACAAAATAATTAGGTTTTGGATATTTTATTAAAACTTATTAAAATATTATTTTCTTTTCTTTTAGGATAATCTAAATCATATCAGGAAAACTCTTACTGTAACTGCAATAAAAATGTATCAAAGGACAAACAGTATATAGTTTCTCTCTCCATCTCTCTCTCTCTCTCTCTCTTTTTTCCTTAAAAAATAAGAGTATATAGAATGTTCAGTCTAATTAAATAAAAACAAAAAACTTGTAAAACTGAAACTTGGTTTGTAAACTGAAACCTTTAAAATGATGCTAATAAGTAGAAAGTCCATTACCTTTCTATAATTAAAAGAAATAATTAAGAGAGAAAAGTTAAATGGGTAAAAATAAATTTTAGGCTAAAAATGAATGCAAACTTCAAGGTAATATTTGAATTATCAAGTAAGTTATACGAAACATGCAATTATAAATGCACGAATTTAAAACTGTGTCAATAATCACCCATGTTGTCGAATCAAATAATTTTTTCGTTTTCTTAGTATTTATTTCATATGCCATCATTTTTATGCAAAAATAAAAACATGATATCTAAAAAAAATATAAATTTTTAGAACTTCTTGGTTCGAGTCGGGCTAAAATTGCCTCGCTGCCTCCTATATTTGGGTCTATATAATGATACAGCATTATATAAGTTATAATATATAGTATAGAGGAGACCGGGCTTGTTGAATAACTTTGGACTTGTATCGATTGAGTGTTTTGATTGTGAGTGTTGATTTGTTTTGTACTAACTGTGATTGTTTTATAACTTTACTGTTCAAATTTGTTCTGATAATTTTATTGTAAAAGATAGTTTGACTTAACTGAAAATTCTAATGTTTTTTTACACAAAACTCAATAATTATCAAAATTTTGGTAATTACCATATACATACTTATAGTGCGAATAATAACAAACCCCTGGTTTGTGGTTAGTTGATTTATGTAACGGGATAAGCTGACGAACAATTTAAGTAGATATCTAAGAATAGTACACCTAACGCTTCCGATAGATCCATATCTAAGAACAAAGTATTCACAATAATTTACTCGTCAGAAAATGAAAAATGGAGACACAGTATTACTGCTTGCAGAAACTGCCATAGCTAGGTCCCAAGCATTCCCGTTTCACTGAACGTAAATTTATTTATCTGCTTATATCCACGTCGAGTTACTATCTCATCGAGTTTTCAAACAGTTGTTATGCCGGTTTTATCCATGTTGCAAATATCTGACGCTCCCAAATTCAGGCGACTGTATACAATTTTCAAATTAGAAAAATCTTTTCTACATTGCTTTTGCTAAAAATAACAACTCTAAACAATCTGGTAGCTTGTGGGGTCTTTCATGATAAACATCTATTTCTTTTATTAAATGACATACTGTATATTAATCTGGATCAATCATTTTATATAGCGTCCAACTAGGTGGAAGGTTATTTGTTTTAGCTAATGAAATGCGTATTGGAATGCGAATTTTCTCAATTCCTTCGGTGTCAAGCCGTAATAGATTATTCTGAAGTGCACTTTAAGTAATCCGATAATAATCTTTCTTGATCTTAAGAAAAAACTTGTTGACTAACTAGTCGACTAAACCGTCTGCATTTAGTCAATAAGCCCCGGCTTTTTGAAATTCTAAGTGCACTACGTGGAACACTGACAAAAATATAAAGATATATGTCTAAAACATAGTCACACAGTTTTACGTGATACATATTGATATACATAAAAATATATGTAGTTTTCTATAACAAAAGAAACCTGTGATCAAAAATTATTCATCATCAGGGATTTCTTGAATTTTGATGTTCCAATTCGCACAGGAGACAATATCTATCATGATGGCCGGCTATACTGATTCACGGGAGCATCGCACCCATTGACATCGACACACAAATGTCATCTATTGTGATATAAAATAGTTAAGTGCCATTTGTCGATAAATCCCATTGGCCATCAAGCTCTGATCTCTCCTACTATATATTAAAAGATTAGAGAACCAATATTTCTGCAGTTTTTATCCGGAAGAATTTTACAGCAATAATCAGTCACAAAATGACGATATAAGAACTTTTATCAAATATCTTTGGGGGGTAAATACATGCAATTCTTTGAATCCCTTAATATTCTTTATAGTAAGGAATTCTCTAATTTTCTGTACACAACTTTATACATAAAAAGCGCATGATTTTTATGTTAAATTTAAAAAAATATTTAATTTTTGCAAGTTATAGTGATAAAATAATCTACATAATTTTAATGTAAATAAATGACAAAGTACTGTACTTGCATTTACTCTATATTTTTACATTCTGCATAATAAAAGAACTATTAACTAATTATTTAACAGAGTGACTATAATATTAAAGAAAAAATTGAAAAAATATAGTGAATCAGTCAATGTACTTTATCTCATAGAGATATAGACGATGAAATTTACGCTTCAAAGTTTATAGATAAAAATAAAATCTGTAGAAATTCCCCTGGCTTGTTTTGCCGATATTTTTCACGTTTAATAAATATCAAGTTATAGTAATCATTTTTTAAAAATTGAAGCCATAAACTTAATAATACAGAAAGAAAATTTAATATTAAAATTCTATTTAAAATTCTGCAGAAAATAGTTTTATATCGTAACTAATTGATGCGATTAGAAACGGGCGATGGAGATCCTAAATTTTGCGAATGTACTATAGAAAAGATAATTTGACATAAATAGTAAAATAAAAATAAAAAATACTTCAAAAAAATGAGAATTATAAAGTAGATAAAACAACCTAACGTCTTTTCAGGAATGATATAAAATCACATGTTAAAAAGCATATCGCTAAATTGTAGAACTTTTTGACAAGTTTTAAACGGATTTACATACATACATATTAAATTATAGGTACTGTTTACATAAATATTACACAGTAGTTTCAAATACGATGATAAATACGAAAAATCAAATAGTATCAACAATTTCCTGAGAAATATTTTCGTCAAAAATTTAATACCACTGTATAATCGTTTTCCCCAATGAATTTTTAATGTTGTTTTTTTCTCACCTAATAAAGAAACATATACTGCATCGATTTTCCTTTTCTTTGTTTTCATATGTTGAAATTCCTCATTTAATAACTACCGTATATATAAAATCTAAGAAGATAAAAATTGTATTTTTTTTCTCTCATTTCATTTATTATCCTAAGTATGAAATTTTAAAAATTGCATTAATTTTATATCAGTTTTTAATGATGTTTATATTGGCCAATCATCAAAACACTATTATTATTAAATAAGATCGTTTATAAATAATACATTTTCCTTAATTTGGCAAATGAATTTTGTATAATTCTGATGTAATTCGTAAATATTCCCTTTTACATTCGTTAACTCTCGAAATTATACAAAAAAAAAAAAAAAAAAAATTTAATACATTGACATAACATTAATAAATTTTAACAATTTTGATAAAAAATATTTTTCTGATCAATTAATCGATTTTATAGATCTGCTGAGGAAGTGTTTACCAAGATGCAGCTGCAAAAATAATTTTTCAATATTGACTTGACAACTGACGCTATTTCATAAAACTGTAGGCGATATATTTGTTTCACGTGCCGACATTGTAGATAATTTTCGTTGCACAATTTGTTGCTATCTCATAAAAAATTTTTTTCCGAGTAATATATTTAATTCCAATTATTACAAACACGATAATTTTGCCGTACTTTCTATTGGATAGAATCTATTAAAAAAAAAGGGAAAAATGATTATTATATTACGATTAATTTTATGGCATTAATCAAATTTTACTACATCATTAAATATAAAAATATCTATAGTTTTAAATGATGCTGTAATTTATAATTTAAAATCGATAGTTGTTGCCATAGAATATTTTTAATGGCAGTTACTGCTTCATATCGTATTACTCTAACAAGATCTAGTTAATAATCCCATTCAATATTTCACGGGATTCGATTCCGGAGTTTCAAACCGAAAAAAGTTCTTCCACGAAGTTTATACAAAAGAAATAATTAATTTATTCGACTTTGAAGTTTCATAAAAAATACAGATCAAATGCAAGAGACTTATCAGATATTTACTGTAGGCCTATATTAAGTTTTTTGATGTTTCAACCTGTTGCCAAACTTGTGTTTAAACGTGGTCATCGATAGTTAAATTGAATCATAATCACGATATATAATCCAATAAATATTTATAATACTATTTCACCGATTTTGATACAATTCATTCACTAAATTAATTTTGATAATTTATATGAAATTCGAGATTCTGGTATGTATATATATATATATATAATTCCCTCAGTTATAAACGAGAACGTACACATTATACAGATACATAACAATTATTTAAAAGAAAACTGTATTTGATTTGATTTGATTTGATTTTTCTTAAAAAAATAACTATCACTAAAACATATAGTATTATACAAGTACAGTAATTCAAATAATACGTTTAAAAAATTTTATTTAAATGGTTTAGTTTATTTACATCATAATTAAGGTTCTCTATTTATCGTACAATTACTTAAGATAATCATTCGATATTTTTATTATTAAATGCTCATTTATATTCCCATTAAAAAACATTTAAAATAAATTTCACCATAAACAAATGAATTAAAAACTTATTTAGAACTGGAAAACAAACATTGTCTGCAGTTAAAAATATAATAACGAATATAGTATGCGTATTAAAACTGTGAAATCTTTCTTCTACTTTTTTTTCCTATGCTAAATCTTGGCATTCTCTCCCTTCTATAATGTTAAAATTATGTTTTTATGAAATTGTTCATTAAAAACTCCAAAAATATATATATTTTTATATCTCTATAAACGTTTAATATTCATTAAGAGTAAGATTATAATTCCGCAATCAGTTTTTTCAATCAATGCTATTATATAATTAAAATTTCGCAATATGAACTTTCAGTTTGATGGTGGCAATACGATATTTAACCATTTTTCTGTCAAATTTTATATATATATTTTTTTAATTATTTTACAGTTATGAAACTAATTTATAAGAATTGTTCAGTCATATTTGTTTTTAATTTTCCTGAAAAAAAATAAATAAATAAATTCTGTTTCTGTTCCGATTTCACAAAAATAACTTCAATATCTTAACCTGTATTTTGATATTCTAAATTGGTTAACTGGTAAAACGAGTGAAATTTTAACTTATTCTGACCTTAAATGAGTTGGAATATGTGGAATTTAAGTCAAAAATATCGGAAAATTAGTGTATTTAACCTCGGTAAGTTTCGAATTCGGTACGAAAATTATAAAGTATATCAATCTATCGGCTAATTCTGATATTAGTTGTAATTTGACCTTTAAGAACTATTTGTTTATCGCTAATATATATATTTTTTTTATTTGTAACCAAGTCGCCTCTATGTCTATCCTTTAAAAAAAATCAGAATATCACATGATTAAAATATCAATTAGAATTTCATAAGTTTTTTTATTAACGATATAAAAAACAGATGGAATTCCATATAAATAATCAAGAAGAATTTTTAGTTAACGTTTTAAAAAATACGCTATTATTTTTTTAAGAATTATAAACACTTACGAAAACTTTCAAAATATGTCGATAAAAAAAATTCTATTTATATAGAAATACCGTAAACAAACTGTTTTTGATATAAAACATATTTTTCATCTGATTAAAAAGTTCACAAACATTATAGAGACATTTAAAGTGCGAATGAAAACAGTAAATATTGGATAACATTTGGAGAGAGAACGAGACACAGAGATAACGTGTTAACAAACGAACAATTGTTTGAATTGTACATTTCTCGTAAAATCCGACAGTCCAAGAATGTATATCGTGCGATATCCGATCCCGTGATTATTGCTAGATAAATAAATGAAAGGGACTAAATTTAGAGTCCCAAGGTCGCCGACAGATGATGGGAGACTGGCAGAATGACTGAGATGGAGATAGAGGGAATGTCATCTTTGCATTAGTTCAGCCACGTGTATTGGCACGGCGCCAACTTACCTGTAATCCCTATCAAAAAGTACGAGAGATATAGATCTTATTGCCAGATAACCGCTTAAAATTCAATAAATCGATGGGTACAAATTATGTTACTTAAATCGATCAGCTGATCACATGCAACAAAAATTAATATTGTATTAAGCGATGTTTGTCGGGATTTCAACAAACTTGAATAATGTTCAAGAAATTTTATCCGTAAATTTGCACGTACTTTAAAATAAATCATCATATGAGAGAAGCTGGGCCTCTCTGCCCCGGGCTAACTGATAATTGCATAGTTACTGTTCTGTAGAGCGTAAATAATTCTGTTTTTAATTCTAATAAAATAAAAGTGCAGTGGAGAACTTACCAAGTATATGCATATTTCTTGGAAAACGTGATGAATAAGACAAAAATCTTCGACAGTTTGCTCTCACTCGCTGATGTAAGTGAAATGATATCGGAGACAGGAAAGCGCCCCCTAGAGGACAAAGTTCTCGAGTACAGTATTGACTAATTCCAAACGAACACAAGACTACAATTCTTAACAATATAAAATTTTATTTACTGTATATTTTATCGTATACTATATACAATGAAATCTAAATTTATGAATGTAGAAAAAAGAATAAAAACATTTAGGTATTTTCGCGATAAAATTTAATACGTTGCAGACTTTCGGGAAGGTAGGAACTAGGATCATCGTTATACATTTTGTATCCCTTTCCGCATCCCATTTCTTTCATCAGTCGAGTGGGTGCGTTGCATAAATGGAGCGGGACGGCTGGATGGGCTCCTTTCTGATTTCTAACACATTCCAATGCTCGTTCGAAAGCGTCGTAAGAATCACGTGATTTGGGTGCCTTTGCCAAATATGTAGCGCAATGAGCTAAATTAATCTGAAAAACAAAATTTTAGATTAGCGGATTAAATATAGCTTAACCGATTTTATAATATACATAAAATATAATAATAATTTTTAATATTAAATAATTTATTGTTAGATAAATTATACAGATCGGTGTTAAAGATATAACGGAAGTAAAGTTTATATTTCACGTGTTATATCACCTGCAATGTAATCTGAAATCGCCGCTTAAGACTTTGAACTGCAAAATATTATTCTCAAATAAGTTCCTGTTCTTTGTCCTTTATATGTTATGGCGTGTTTTATTTAAAACAATTACAGTATTCCATTCATTTTAGAAAATTGAATAATAATAATTTTTATCGTCTAAAAACAATTACAACTCTATTCAGAATGATATGGAATTTCGTTGCTTACTAAATTTAATTTTGCAAATAAAAACACTAAAACAATTAAATAATAAGCTATTTTTAGCTCGAGAAAATATTAAAAAAATATATTATTATATTTAATATGAAAATAATTATACATATTTTTTTAAGTTATCATTTTAATAAATTATAATATTTACACGTGTTGTCTAAAATTTTTCTGGAACATTTTAACTTAAAATGAATATTTTATCAATTTTTGCATGCTTTAAGTATTTTAAATTATTTTAAGAATAAATATTTTGATACGAAAAGATATTTTTAATTCTTAATAAATAAATATTTAAATAGTTTATTTCTGAATCGCTAAAAAATATTTCACAAAGAAAAATACTATAAAATATTATCCTAAATTATTATTCAAATATACAACATGTATTATAATGCTGATGATGTCTGTTATATAATATCGACAGTCATACGAACTTAGGAATATTCTGAATTTTGTTAAACGATATCTAGAATAAGGTTTATGAAATATAATCGTCCTTCCCGACTTCTTATGCTATCAATTGACATCGACTTTTGTGTCATCACTTGTATATTATGATAAACTACATAATAAAATCAAACCAGTCACACAAAGATTAACTCATTCTGTCAGTTTTCATATACATGATATCGATAACGAAACTATTTCTCTAATCATTGTTTTGATTTTTTTCAACTAAATTAAACGATATCATCATACAGTTACGTATGTATGTTAAAAAATATACGGAATATATATTATTCATTTTATCAAGCATTTATAATATAAATACACAATAATTATATATTGTATATAATAAATGTATATACGGTATACTGTAGTATATATAGTACAATACAACACATAGTATATAGAGTACATTTAACACAATTTTAACCAAAAAAATTGTTTTGAATAATTTAGGAAGCGTTGAATTGCTATATATATATATATATACACACACACTCTTCAATACCCTCCCATTTAAACATTGGACTTTGTTCTATCCCTTCATCTAATGGAATACTGCAGATCATGAACTCTGTTTTATTTATTGCTTATATTAGTTCCATTTTAAACAGGTTTTCATGAAATTTGATCGAAACTAAAAGACATTCATTTCTTCCAGAGACGATTTATATTGAATTAACTCTAAATCCTGTTAATTAAAAATTTCTTAGCAAATGATTTATGCTGTATATCTATCTATCTATTACAGTTTAATAGCGAAATTTAAAGTGATGAATCCATTAGTATTTTAAATATCTTAATAATAATTTTTTCAAATTTAATTTATTAGTTTAAAATTACTTCTTAACTCCGTAAAGAATGGAATCTTTAGTGATATGAAATATTAAAAAAAAAAAGAAAGTCTGAGAGATGTAACTTATTTGATTAAGAAAAATAAAATAATTACGCATTTACATGATTTTTAAATAATCACAAGGAAATCAATCGCAGTGGGAAACTAAGGCATTATAAAGAATGCTTAATATATTGCGCAATACAGTTTATAGAATAGACAATATCTAGAAAATATAAAATTATCTATATATACAGTGACAGACAAAAGTATAGACACAGCAGAAAATTATGCAAAAAACATAATTTACATACGCAAGAGACTGCGATATGAAAGAAATTTGTTGCTAAAATAATTTACCAATTTGCTGTTGTCAATAGATATAGTAATATTGAAATTACATCAAAAGAGGGACATAAAAAGCCAGTAGGGACGTTTTAGGCTGAGACAAAAGTATAGGCACAGTGCACTCTTTGCATCAAATAAGCAGCAATTATTGCGTATGAATTATGTAGAATGGTATAAAAGCAGTCATCTAGTAGTAAACAAACAGTAAATATATTTTCAACGGAAATGGGTCGTAAACATAAAGAACTGACAATAAAGGAAAGAGAGATTATAATGACCTTATATAGACAGCAAAAATCATACAGCGAAATTGCTAAGGTAGTCAATAGAAGTCGCTATTCTGTTCGAACAGTGATTAAGAATTTTCTAAAAACGAAAACAGTAATAAACAAACTGCGAACTGGGCGACCATCTAAATTAAACAGTAGGGAGAGAAGAAAAATACTTAAAATGATAAAAACAAATCCCAGAATCACATCATCAGAAATAGCAGCAGATTTGCAAGAATACCTGGGAAAAGTAGTTCACCCC
>WUQG02404958.1:0-17003 GCA_011317285.2 Androctonus mauritanicus | reverse complement strand
ATGAGGGACAGGTATGTCCGAAAACGTTTTACCAGATTAAAATTGAATTCCTTTGCTGTAGTGCTGGATTTTTGATTATTTACAAACAAAGTTTCTTTACAAGTGCTACATTTGTAAGTTCCACCACTAGTCATACTTCATTGTTAGTGCTACAAATCTTTCAACTTATTTTAGCATTGAATTATTACACTTAATGTTCTACTCAGCTTTGTTAGTTTATTAATATCATTCTTAATGGCATAACAGTTTTTAATGCCATTACAAATGACAAAAACAATAGAACCATGAAAAAATACAAGATATTTGTAATTTTGTGAAAAAAAGATCTGATTGCAGAAGAAGAATATATTGTATGCACTTATAGAGCCTAGAAATTAAAATAGAAGAATAAAAGATATCAAGAAGAAGAGACTAACCATTGCCCTAGCACAAATGGCCTATGCTTACACTTTCGATACAATTTGGAATGCCATAAAGGTTGTTAAAAAATTGATTAAAAGATGAAATGAAAACAGTATGGATTATAACAATTAACAAAAGGTAAGAATATAGTAAACATGACTTTTCCCAAAGAATTAAATATTACATGAAATGGTGTATTAAAAATTTAAGGTTTAACAAATAGCAATTAAAAAGGAGAAAAGGCAAAAATATCTAATGCCTAACAAGAAATACACATTCAGGAATTATTGTATTTATGTGCTATATATTAATTATATCCTTGGCAATTTGTCAAAGTTTAATAATGATTGTAATTATACTAATATTGATTTCAGAAACCAAAACAATTATATAGTAATCCCCATTCATTCTAAAAATTTCCATATAAATCAAAAATTATATAAGGCTGACAATGCTTACATTAAATATTAAAATGAGGGCACTATTAAATGGAATGGCTAAATGAAATTTATGATCCTACTTAAAGCACAGATAAGAATTTAATCTGTTGAAATCTGTCAATGTTTACAGAATAAACCTAATTAATATGCAAAAAAATTAAAATTATGAAATCTTGATTTTCATTGAAATTTTACAATTTATTACATTTTTTATTGTCATTTTAAAGATTTAAAATTTTTTTTTAATTTTATTTATATCACAACTTTTCATTCATAAGATTGAAGAAAAAACAATATTTTTATATGAAATATTAGCCATCCAACAAATTATATGGTAGTTTTTAATAACACCAAGTCTTAATAAAATAAAATAAGCTAAGAATGAAAAAATCTGATATTTTAAAAAATTATTGATAAAAAAACAAATTATGCAAATTTTCACTAAATTAATTAATTAGTCAAAAACTAACATAAATTTATTAAAATATTGTCATTTTTTAATAAAATATTATTGTTTTTCCTTCATTTCAATAATTTTTAATTTTTTATAAATGTTTGAATTTATAATCAGAAACACAACATATATGAAAATCATCCATTATCGTACATAAACAGTTATAACATTTTCTACCCTACTCTAATTGGCCTTGAGGTGTTTTGTTGACACACTATACCCAATACTACATGCAGTGCAGTTAAAATAGGCTTGGCTGCTGCATGTGGTGAAACAACTGGTCACCATAAAACAATAAAAGTGCCCACCTCTTTTTATAGCCTGTCATTGTTTACATTAGGATTTTGTATTTTACTAAATTATCAGTAAAAGTAAAGCAATAAATGAACAAATAAGTAAAAATATTGTTTACTTTTAACCGAATTAACCAAAAATTTTGTATTATTGGCAAAATTTTTCAGTTTTATGAATTTTATAGCTCATCATACTAAAATTTCAAAAATAAATTTCTCATCCCAAAATCAAAATATATCTGATGCAGTAAATGTATATTTTTTCAATGAATTATATCCTGCTTATTGGTTTGTTTATTATAAGAAAAATAGTTGTAGCAGGAATTCCGTACCAATAATACAAATAGAGACTTATAGTTTTTGTTGTGTGTGTAATGGATAGAAACATGAACAGAAGGAAATGTTAGAAAATGTTTTATTACATCATCATAGCATATAATATAAATATTTAAAAAAGGTTGAAGTACTTCCATTAAGAGAGTTTCATGTTTGCTCTGTTTGCATTATTAATCTTATTTATTATGGTTTGAAAGAAAGATTTATATGCTCTTAGATTCATTAGGAGATATTGCATTATAAATCAAATTCTTGTTATAAAAAAAAATTGAGATTGACCATATCCAGCCAATCTGGTGATTATAAAAATCAGATCCTTTATTGATCCATTACCATCAAAATATGGTATTGAGATGTGATTAAACAGTGCAATTATAAGTTGCAGGAGCACTATCCTGGATTCAATATAAATCCTAAGAATGGTTCCCAGAAATGGACCACAGCATATCATTGTAAGGTAGTTTGATAAAGTTTTGTGTCTCTCAACAAGAGAGTTTCTAATTACATTAACTCTTATATCAAAGTGAAATTATTATTGAAATGTGACTACCTCTTGGTTTTCAAAGATTATTGAGATCTTGAAAATTGTTAGAGAAATCAACAGAAAAACATTATCTACTTATATTTAAGTCCAATAGAAACAATACTATTAGAGCTTGTATTGTTTCTATTAAGAAGAAATTTATAAATTGGAAATTTGTTCCCCATTAAGTCTAATATATAAAAATTTTTAATTATTTATTGGATACCAGAAAATCGCTGCATTTTATCTATTGATATTAAAGTATTTCAGATGCATTAATATAAATATGTTTATTATACACAACAGCTTGATAGATATTACCTATATAGCCTATTATTTGATATTCAACTTGGAATTTCAGAATTGCTAAGTGTCAAGTGATCTTCAACTTTAGGTTTAATAAGGCTCAGCTTTAGTGCCTTATTAGACCTAAAGTTCAATGTGTCAATTATTGTACTTTTATTTATTATTTATTAAAATTTTCATCAGATATTATTTTAAATTTGCAAGATTCGGATTGACGTCCAAATTCTCGTATTGAGTTCGATCCCGACATTCCGCCCTTCTTCTCCTTCTCCTTGTACTTATCTTAATGCAGATATCTAACTCGTTATTATCCAACCATTGATACACATGTTCGGACCAATGCTCCATAAATCTTTTAAATACTTGTCAATAACTTTATTAAGAAAAAGAATAAACTTGAAACTTACAACAATAATGACATTTAAATCTTGCCAATACAAAAGCCAAATTATTTTACGTAGTCGATAAAGTCTTAACTCCGGAATCCTTCGGATAACTACAATCACAAATAACTGAAGTGCAGACAGTAGACAACTTGCAAACTTCAACTTCACAAGACACTCCAGCTTGACGATGAAGTTCCACAACCACAGTCCAACAGATGATGAACACAAAATGAGCTGAGCGAGATGACAAGGCGAAACAACTATGCCATCTTCTGGTCTTCCTTTTAATGTTGACCACAAATTGCATATTGTTGTATTAGAAGAAAAAAATAAAAGCTTTAATTTATAATTGTTGTTTTTATATATGTTTCCGTTAATGAATACCAATAATATTTCAACATTATAACTTATTACTTCAACTTCTAACATTATTAAAAAAAACCAATATGAAAACGAGACTGTAACATGGCGACCTTCCTTCTCCACTCGCATGCAGGTACATTGAACTAGACGTCCGTCCACAGATGACCACAGCAACTGAAGACGAAGAACCCCTTCACACAGGTAGCTAAAAATCCAGATCTTCACAAATTTATGTAATTTTCAAAAATCTTCATTCTGCTAAATTATTGACAAAAATAAATCCAATTTTCTGGAAGTTAGTATAGTAGTCCTTGCGTAACATCATTTCACTATTACATTGCACATAAAAAAAATTAATTAAAATATTATAGTATAGTTTTAATGCATCAGAATGGAATAAAGTCCTGTTTTCTTACATTTCTTACATTTCCTGCACGAGACAGAAAATAAATCAAACTTATTATACAGTTATGGAAAATCAGACAACCACATTTTATATTAGTACTAATTCAAGTCTATAATAGTTTTTAAGAACATTATATTAACCTCTTGAGTGCTGACAGTTTTTTGAAATTAAATCTAATTAATGAAATAAGTAAAAATGTAAATAAAACAGCACATTGAGCTATTTTATTTACATTTTTATTTCTTTGTTATACAAGTGATCAAGCAGTTTATAGAAATTATGGATAAACCTAATTAATATGAAAAAAAGAATTTTACTTAATTTTCATCAAAATATTTTGAAATTTTCAGTATTTATTGCATTTTTTGTTCTGTTTTTAACAATGTTAGCAGTTTTTGCAACTTTTTGTTATCTATGTGAGATCAGTGAAAATTTTATTTACATGAAATCTTAGCCATCCAATGAAATTGCTAATATTTTTAGTTAGTGATATGTCCGCTGACCAAAATGTCCCATGAATGGAGAAATTCAGCTGAAATTTTCAAAAATTATAAAGAAAAACCACAAGTTACATAACTTTTATTGAATGAAGTTGTCATATAATTATTAAAAATATATATATAGAATCATTGAAATAGTGTCATTTTTTAAATTAATATTTCATATTTATTAACTTCTTACTTCATTTATGTAATTTTTAACAACAATTTTTAAAATTCTTTTTTTATTAATATCAGAAAATCTTAAAATATATAAAAATGTTTCTCATCTAGTACATAAACAGCTATAAAATATTTTACATTTCTCAATTGATCCGCAAGTGGTTTATTGAAGCATCCTGTGCAATATCACATTCTGTGGGATAAAGTAGGCTTGGCTACCATTTTCCAGGAATTGAGTGGCTTCACTAAAGCAATAAAAAATACCATGCTCATTTAAATGGACACATGATGATTGTGTTTCATTTTTTACAATTTCTTCTAAATTTTGATGAAATTGAAATGAATGATTAAGATATATTTTTATTTTAACAGAATTAACAAATATTTTCTTATTATGTACAATATTTTTTAATTTTCAGTATTTTATAGATCATTTTATAAAAAATTTGATTTTTTATAAAAATTTCAAAAATATCATTTATTGAATCCTATAATCAGAATAACTTTGATAGATTACACTATAAAGTCATCAGGATGACACATTAAAAAATCCATTCAAATATAAATAATATTTTATTTACACATAATTTAAAAACATATTTTAGCAACTGAAAAAATTTAGGAACCACTGTTAAATAGACATACTTTCAACTAAAAATAATTCTGCTTAAGTATGGATCTATGTAACTTGGGGATAGCCTATATAATGTCCTAATAAAAATTAGTAGTCAAAAATCCTAAATTTAGGCATTTTCAACTTATGACAGCAGGGTTCAGTTTTAATCCCATTATATGTCAAGGACTGCAATATAATATAATACTACAGTATTTATCATTTACAAGAGAATATGTCAGATCTTTCAATAAAATATTAATGATACAGAAATATTTCCATATACAAATGTTCAAATTGAAAAATGTTTACAAATGGAGCTTATTCTCTTTCTTTGCATGTTCATATAATGAATAATGTTATAGAATTCTTTTGTATTTCTGAAAATGTGAAGTATTGTTTTACCCTAATAATATATATTGACAGCAAGATCCGTCATTATATCATATTAATTTGTCTTACAAATTGTGGCTTTTTACTAATCATGATGTATGATAAACACAATAGGATCACTCAGCAATGGCTTGTTTCAAAATTGGGTTTACATTAATATCCCAAACCAATTTATTATTTACATTATTTTAACAGCGAAGAACAAACCATTGGTTATTATATTTAATGTATTTGCTTTTTTATGTTTAATTTTAATTTGATAAAAGGAACAAAGTTCTAACAAAATTTAGTTATATTTCTGTACTAAATTAAATTAATTTGTATTTACAAGTTTATGATAAATACAAATTATTATTAATCTTTTAAATTATTGAGATTTATGTTCCTTTCTAATGTTTATTTACAGTTTAATTATCATCGTTTAAATAATTAAACTTCAGAAAATTACAATATCATGTAGCATTTATATAATAAGGTAAAAAAAGTCTTGTAATAGTAAACTATCTTATTGAAATTGTGCATTTCAGGATTGGAAAAAATTACATTACTCTGGAACTTCCGTTATTGAAACAATTATTTTAATTCAACATTTTAATTTCTGGGATAGTCTTTTCAGTGGAAAAATGCTAACAAATATTTCATACTGTTTTCATTTAGAACAAATGTCTTTAACAGTAAAAATCAATTTAAACATATAAATCAGCACAAATATAAGAGAATTTATAAATTGTAATACAGTAATGTTAAATTATCATTATTATTTATTAATGACAATTGAAATCATTATTTGTAGCATCCATTTATTGCAAGATCTCGGCAACCAAGAGTTATTTTAGATTTAATACAGCGAACTAAAGCTGCAGTTAGAGAATTAGACAATTTAAATTATCGTAAAATGAAAAAGATACTCATGGTAGATTCCCAAGAAAATGAAGTTACTACAGGAGAAACAGAAGAAGATTCCACAGTATGTTAATTATTAAAATTTAGTGAAGTAAATTTATTAAAAAGAGATTACATTTATGAAAATATATTTTATCATTTAATATTAATTCATTATTCTTTTTCGTTTTTAAAACAGGAAGATGACCAAATTGGAGGTGATAGCAGTAAGAGTAATAGTTTAGCCAGTACCCATAGTCATCAGAGTGGTGGTGTAAGTGCAGGAAGTCAGAGTAGCAGTACCAGTAGTCTTCCACCAGCATCTGAAAATGATTCAACGTACAATTATCCAGCTTCCATGAGAGGACAACGGAGTAGTGTTCGTGTCAGTCCTTCTGTAAGTTTTTTTGCTAGCATAAGACAGGTGAAGGGCCAAATAAGGACATTGAATTGGAAAGAATGGAACTCCTGCAATCTAATAAATTATTGACTTTAAAGGTCAATTGATTTAACTTATTTAATTTTTTATCACATATGACAGATAAATTAGTATAGTGCAATAATCTCAAGCTAAATATAAATCAAAAAGGAAAAAACTTCTTATTTTAAATCCATATTTTGCCTTGATCTTATTTCTGAAAAGGTAAATTTAATAAATTGATAATCATATGACAAAAACTAAAAATATTTTTTAATGTAATGCTTTAAATTTTTTTTTTACATTTATGAATATTCCAGTTTTGAGATAGTGAAATATAGAGTGATTTTTTTAACTAATCATTGTTAATAAATTACAATGGAATTTCATCATAACAGTACACAAAATTAAAATATTTTTCATATAATGATTGACACTTTTAATAAATAAAGCTTATTATATAAGATATTGATCTATTATAAAATATTTTTACATTACATACTATAGATATCCTTCCTATAACACGGTTTTGCTTCTAACACTATTTGAAAATTGCAGAAACCCTCATATAATACAGTACTTCTAAAACACAGTTTTTACTTAACACATTTAAAAATTATGTTTACTATCCTGTGACACAAAACATTTTTAATTAATTTTTGTAAATTCACAATATGGACACAGAATACACAGATAAAAAACAATTATTGGGAAATACTCTGCTAAAATTAGTCATAAATGCAATTTTGCTATTTTGCTGTGAGAAGGTTGATGTGCAGTCTATTTTTGAAGTTGAGTTAATTGTCGACTGTTGAGTATTTTGTGTTCCCAACATTTGGTTCTTGAATAAAAAATAAGTTTTTATTTTTCAATAGAGAAATGTGAAAAAGAGAAGAACTGTTTTTTTTATTCATAAATTTTTTTTGTGTATATGTTTAAGAAAGAATTGTTTTGTAGCAAGATTTTGTAAAGAGAGCAGAAGATATACAAACTTTGAATGCATAGAAAAGTTCAAAAAGTGAAGTTGATATTGTTAAAAAGAAAAAACATTCTTATGTTAACAAAACAGTGTTTAGGAAGATATTTAATGAATGTTATATAGGTTGTATATTTTTTATTTCCTTTTGTTTTACATATATTGTTTTTTAGAGTCTTATGAATATATTTTTTCTTTTTTTATGATTCATGTTATTAATATCCTTAATAAAAATTAAATTTCTTATGTAGAATTAAAGAAATTTATTTGTTTTTAATTGGTATTGGAACATAATTCTCCTTTTTGTATTGGCTTATATAGCATGGTTTCACACAACAATGTTTTTTTTTTGTTTTCCAAGAATTTATCTACCATGTTATAGGAAGGATACCTGTACTATTTCTTGGTCAAACTCAAATTCTATTGTGAAGTAATTAATAAAAATGAAAAATTTCATAAATCATGTGATAAATCTATCATTTTTAATTAAAACAGATTTGATTTCTATAGATAGTTCTATAGACTGGTTTTGAAAATTCATATCAAAATCAATTTTTTTATATTCGTATTCTGAGTTGATTATATGTATTTTTATTTAATCTTGATATTTATTTTTTTATAATTCATTTTTGAAAATACATAAAATTAATACTATATGATATATTGTTAGTTTTGTAGAAATTGAGACTAAATTTAGTTATTTGATGCAGATTACAGTTTTATTACACAAGTGATATGAAGTAATAAATTAGTTAAGAGCCCATCACAGATTGCTAGATTTGTAGTCAAATTGATTTTTTATTCAAATTAAAAAGAATTTTTTCAATTTCAACATTATATCACAAATATTGCAACAATTATTTTTTTCCTCAGTTTGACTTGACTGATTAATTGCTCATACAACTTCAAAATAAAAATATTTATTATATTTGTGTAAATAAAATTAATCTAAATATTCTCGAAACTTATTCAAAAAGTATTTTAAATACCTTTAATTGAATGATTTCATAAAGTTATATTATGCTATTAGATTCAAACTGAAGGATTCTTAAGCATGAATTTTTGAATTAAAAGTAATTATAAAATGATTAAATTCTGTTTTACTGAATTAAAATTTTATATTTTTTTGATAAAATGCCGTATGAACACGCTAATTTACATAATTCGTAATTTCTCTGTATATTGCAGAAATTGATGTAATAAAATTAAAAGCATTACTGCTATATTTATAAAGCAAGAAATGTGATTTGTGGAAGTATAAATTAAATTATTTTATTTTTTTGCATTGCTTATTGCAAATAAGTTATAAAATGTTATTTTTCTACATAATCTCCATTTTCAGTTAATACTAGTTCTCGGATTCAGAATTAATTTTTCCTAGAGGAACAAATTCTTCTAGAAAAACTTTTTTGGTCATATGTGCATCCACTAATTCACTACCTCTTGCATTCCCTGTTTGTTTTCATTTCTTGCTGCTGATAATGGGCTTAAGTTTCATTTCCAGTTGCAATTCTTATTAAGAGCATCGTCATTATATTTCTCATAGATTTGTAAAAGTTCTGACAGGTATCAATAAACCATTTTTAATATATTGCATCATCATTAAAATTACTGAAACTGATGTTTTCAAAAACTTGAGCTGATGTACTGATGCTTTGGGAAAGCTTTTTTGATAAATATTATTTATTAACTCATTATGCTTGAAAATCCACTAACTACTCATCAACTTAGGCCATAATGAACAGTTTCTGCTATATTTTTTGTTTTATAATATTTAGATCATCTAGACCAAACAGCACTAAATAAAAAATATCCATAAAAAAAATTGAATGTAATAGACACTTGTAGAAAGTAGTATAACATATACTACCCAATAATGTTAAAAAATTTAATAGAATAATTGATAAAACATAAATATAAAAAGTTGATATATAAAAATAGTATAAAAGCACATGTGAAAAAGTAAAACTATGCCTAAAACACCATTATCTGATAAGAAAAGATGCAATTATTAAAATTCTAAATAAAATTTTATAAAGTGATTCAAACAGAAGGATTAAAACATCATAAATTGTTTGGCCGTAAAATAAGAGGACACTGCCAAAATGTGTTTCAGAGTAAGTTCAATGTTGTGAAGATCACACATTGATTAGTTTTCACTTATCAATAGTTGGTAAACGAATGCATTCCTAAACAGAATTTTTCTGTGGCTATTTTCTTTTTCCTGTTTCTAGAATAGCTTAATTGCAAATACAAGGAAAACATTTGATATCATGCATGGAATTTGCTACCTAGCTTGTCATCCCATATATATAGTTAAAATTATAAGAATATCTGTAGTATTTAATTTAAGAAATTTTTACTGTGTTTTTATTAATCTCTGTCAACAAATTCATTTTGTTGAATAATTTTTTATTAGTCAATATGTTTATCAGTTTAAAAACTCTCCAAGAGACAAACATAACTTTTGAAACAGTTTATTTAAGGAAAAAAACATCAATGGATAAAAAACTCAAGTTTCAGTCATCTGTTTGTGAGAAAATTTAAAACTTTTTGCATTAAATTGACTCAACCCAGAACTCTAATCATAATGTAATATATGATGTAAATTCCATGATATTACAGTAGTGCAATAATTATTGATATGTACTAATGCATAAACTTAAAATATTTTATATGAAATTATAAAGGTAATTTTTGAGGTATTTTATATGCCAAAATTTTTACAAATGTTATATTTTCATAAGTTGGAAAATTAGCTCCTACATTCAAAAGTTTATATAGGTACACTCTATAATGAAAATATTTTTTAAATTGTTATTCATTATGCTATGTTGTGATGAGATATTCAAAATGATTTATAATACTACTATAACAATATTATTATTAATGACCTGTCATTAGTAATGTTAATTTACACTATTGTAACAGAGTATATATATTGTACAAATGCATTGTCTCATGATAGTATATCTCCAGCCTTGCAGATGGGCTCTTATGTTGTGTATAATATTTGTTTTTTAATTTTGCTAAAATAATTGTGTAATAATTTACATAATGCTTCTAGAAACAGAATATTATATTTTTGGAAGCATTATATAAATTAAATTTACAAATCCTAGATATATATCCTAAAAGTAGATTGGAGAGATCTTATATAAGCAAAATTTTTGTAGCATATTATGTACAATCAAAGATTACAATCAGATTATAGATATTTATCTGTCATATTTCTGAATTATAAATAAAAATATATTACTATAATTGGCTCTTTAACTGTAACTAACATTAAATTATTGGAATTTAGAAATTGTGTTTATAATAAAAAAATTAATATGAATAATTTTATATATTTTTATTAAAACGTAGATATAAAATATTTATTATAAAAATAAAATTCTTTAAATTTCATTACAATCAAATGTTACATAAAAAATTTTTTATCCATTATATAATAATTGATATAATTCTGAATATTGAATATAAAAATATAAGTGAATACAAATTAAGCAATCTTCAAATTCAATAAAATTCTTAAATTCTTTTAATAAATATAATTCAAACATTACTAAATATAAGTGTTTAAAATTCAGAAATATAGTAAAAATTTTTAGTTGGGAAATCAACCCTCATTATTTTACAAATAAATAGGATATGGAACACAAAAAGAATCAAACAAAAATTTAAATCTAAATAATCCTGATAAAAAGAAAATTTTATTTTTTATTTAAATGTCATGTTCAGAATAGTATGAATTGATTATAATCATATTAATACTTTTTGTCAAAGGTATTTCAAAATACAAGTAGTCCTCAACTTATGATAGTTCGATTTGAAACTTGAGATTGTAAGTTGAAGTAGTCAAGAAGTTGGAAATGTCCATTACTTATATTTGAATATTTATGGATTGCACATTACTGTTATTTATTATTAGATGCTACTTTATCATCATAAACTTAACAAACACAAAAAATGATGCTTTCCATATATCAGGCCTCATTCATGGATTCGAACCCTTGTGAATTGCATTGACATAAGAAATTTACACAGAATTTACAGATCACATCACTGTTGTAAGTACATATGGTCCTGAGTTGAAGGCTGCTTGTAATAGTAATATAGAGAAATTTTAAATTTATATTCAGTTATATTATTTTCAAATAAATATATATTAAATTTTCATGTTATAGAATTCATCATCAACTAGTTTAAATAGCACTGATGTAGGTGCCAACAATTTTGCAACAATTAGGCCTACTTCTATTGTGACACGCCAAATGAAAGAGCATGAACAGGAAAACCAAATGCATGAACAGATGTCAGGATATAAACGTATGAGACGTCAGCATCAGAAAGCTCTAATCCAGGTAAAATTTGCATTGCATTATTTTCTCTAAATATTTTTTCTGTATTGTATTGTTAAAGTTATTTGTATTATTTAAGTTTTGTCTTGGAGAATTACTAAACAATACATATACTTTTTAGAAAAAAGTAAAGAAATAAGTGTAATCTAGGTTTCATGTTTTCCTGCATTATGTTTTTAAAATATTTTAACCAAATTCATTTTCATATAAATTAATACAAATTTTCTCTAAATTTACAATATCTTAACATCGAAATTCCTGCATTTCAGTGTTAAGATTGAAATGCAAGAATTTGTGTACACAATCAAATTCAAAAAGCAATGTCATTCCACATGTCAGCAAGTTAATCATAAAATATTTGCTTTGTATGATGTTCACAATGATCTTTGTACAGATGAATTAGAGCATGTATAAAGAAGCAAATTTAGAAATACAATAATTTTAAGTAACAAATCACTTTTGCCATTATAATAATTTTTTTTATCATGCTGTTTGTGTTTACATTTGTTTTTATCTATATGAATGGAATAACTGTATTTTATTTTTGCTTTGTGTTTTTGTTTGGACTAAACTATTAATTCAAACTTTTAATATTTGACTTTTGATCTTTTTTTTTTTTTTGACTAATTTATTAATAAACTGGAATTTTTTTTAAATTATATGTGATGGCTTATAAAATATTATTTTTTTCTTATACAGACATATCTCACTTTACAGCACTTCTTTAATATAGTGCTTCTCAATTATATTCCATGTTTTCATTTTATATATCAAAATGAAAATATCTGTAAAATAGTACTAAGAATAGATATATAAGACACAGCATACAGATGGCTTGCACCCAGAGCCATCCTGAAAAACTGAAAGTGAGAGACTTTGAATTGAATCTAGATCCTTCTAAGTAATATGCAAATCCTTTAAAACATTGCCATTTGGCTTAGATTTTTCGGTCTCTGCTACTGTGCATTTAATGAATAATAATGTAAATATGTTTTTAGGCTTTTATATGCATTAGCAAATGAAAAAGGCCCTAATTTCTGTACAGTAGTTGACTGGAATGTAACTTTCACAATAAAAAGATATGCCTATAATATCTTTAGAATTCCTCCTGTGCCTTATTAGCTAAAAGTGATAATACAGCACATGCAAAGACCAAGAAGCTGGCAAACAACAAAATAGAGTTAATGAATAATTTACTTCATTAAAACAGATATTATAATATGTATAATTAATATAAGTTTACACATTTAAGCCTAATTGATGATTATGATCACATTAAGGATAAAAATGATTGTGCTGGTAATGAATCTGAAGTTAAATAATTCTAAAATATTAAGTAATAATCCTCTATCTTTCCTTATGGCTTTTGGGTTTTATTTTTATTGACTTTTAAATATCTGTTGATAAATTTTTTTAAAAAGTTTTAATACATCATCATAAATTTATTATTTCAAAATTGAGGTGCATCTTCTATGCCACAGCATCTTATAAACTGACAAATATATTATTTTAAATCACATATTTTTAATTTAAAAATAGTAAAAAAAAAAAAGACAAGGAAAAAAAAGCTTCTCTCTTGAAACAAAAGTTCATATTTTAAAGATTCAGAAGATTGATATATAGGAACAAGAATGTCTCTTACTAAAGAATTTGAATTATCTGTTTTGACTTTAAGCATTATCATAAAAATCAGGGTAATGTTGTATTTTGTATAATTTGTTTTTTTCCTTAATTTTTATTTTCAAAGGAAAATACCTATCCTAAATCTTGTAGCATCTTAAACTGAAATGGAAAAAAGATAAAAGAATAAAGGAATTGTTATGATAGGAAAAACTTTTTATTTTAATAATTCTAACTTTCAACAGAAAAGTTAATTTTACAGTATGGTTTATTCAAATAAAAATTTCTTCTCAGATTGCAAATTTGTACTTTATTTAATAATTTTTTTAGATTACTTGTTTTTAGATTGATGAATAGATTTTTAGATTTGCACTTTTATGACTATTTAAAATGATTTAAAGATTCTTTAAGAAGAATTAAATTTTAATTCAATTTTTTTAAATTTGATCTTATAATATGTGAAAGTAAAATTAATAAACAATGAAGAAATATTATCTCTTTTCAGCTTGAAGCAAAATGTAGACAAGAAATGGAAGAACATAAACAAAAATTAGACAAAGAATATGAGAATTTATTACAACAGTTCAGTAAAGAATTAGAAAAATTGCAAATGAAGCATCAGCAAGATTTAGAAAGAAAAGTATTTATTTTGTTTTTGTAAAGATGTTGGAAATGCATATTTATATATTTTAAATGCTTTAATATTACATTTAATTTATTTTATAATTTACAGCTTAAACAAAATTTAGCAAGTGAAAAAAGATTAAGTCGTGGTATTACTCAGCAACATGAAGAAGAAGTTAAACGATTTCAACAACAGCAAAAATCAGAATATAAATACCTTAAAGACAGAATTAAAAGGGTAAATATTTTAATTTTATAAAACCTTTTTACAAGTAGTCCAATGCTTACTATCATTTTTTTTACAATATTCTGATCTTATGATTGCCATTATTTTTTTCTGAATTTGGCTATTTTCATGGCATATTGGCTAGAAATACTTTGTTTTACTACAGTTTTAATAAAACAATAATCTCTTGCTATCTTAGGGATCTATGTTAAAATCTGGATTATTTTTCCATCTTGAAGGATTCAGTATTCTATTTTTTATTACTACCATTGTGATTCATTTTTGATTTATGATGAGGTTGTCAAAATAATCCCACCAAGCTTACTTTGTACATGGGTGTGAGTCATTGGATGCTGAGCAACAATTAATCATTTGTGATCCACTTAAAGAAATAGAAAATGGATATAGTTGTTTATATACAAGATAATTCCATTTTCATATACATTAGGATTTTTTCATATAAATAAAAAAAAATGCTAAAAGTTGTGTAAATGAAACAAGAACAAGTTAATAAATACGAAATATTAATAAAAATGACACTATTTCAATGAATTTGTGTAAATTTTTTTTATAATTACATGACATAACTTCATTCAAATGAAGTTACTTGCTGTACTATAACCAAGTCAGTACATGGTTTTTATAAACAACTTCTGAAAATTTCAACTGAATTTTTTCATTCATGGGTCATTTTGTTTCAAGGAATTGCCACTATCTAAAAATATCAATTATTTCATTGGATGGTTAAAATTTCATATAAAAAGAAATCATGTTTTTGTTAATCTTTTGTACGTCACAAAAGGTTATGAAAAAATAAAATTAATAAAAATGCTTATATTGTTAGAAAGAGAACAAAAAATGCAATAAATATTGAAAATTTCAAAAGATTTTGATAAAAATTAAGTGAGATTTCATAATTTTAATTTAATTTTTTTTGGCTTATTCATTAGGCTTAAGTTTTATACATTACTGGCATCTAAGAGATTAAAAACCTTTGATGTCCTTAGATATGTATACATGCCATAGAAGTGGAACAAAAAACAAAAAAATTCAATTCTGAGTTACATAGTGAAACTATTGTGGAGTGGTTTTTGTATTTATTGAGTGAAAATATGTCTTCAATGATGGGTCTTAAATTTTCAATTGCCAAAATTTCTTTTAAATTCCATTTTAAAGATAAAAAAATGTGAATTGGATTGTATTTGTAGAATTTGGATTATTTCTCATTGAATATTATCAATTCTGCTTTCTATTCTATTATGTTTTAGTATTTTTATTTTAACTTTGGAGTGAGATAAATTTATTTTTGAAATTTTAAGTAAAACATAGAATTTTAGTATTATAAAATTTGTAAAATTGAAAAAAATTTTGCTAATACAAAAATTTTGGTTAATTCTGTTAAAATAAGCAATATTTTTATTTGTTTGTTTATTGCTTTACTTTACTGATAATTTAGTAAAATATGAGAAAATCTTAATGTAAACCAACCCGAGGCTATAAAAAGGGACACGTCACTTTTATTGTTTAATGGCAGCCAGTAGTTTTGCAGGAAACTGCAGTCAGCTTACTTTAGTGTGCTGCATATGATATTGGGTGTAGTTTGTAAACAAAGCATCCCCAGGCCAATTAAAGTAGAAAATATTATAGCTATTTATATACAAGCTGTACAATATTCATAAATGTCATATTTTTGGTTATAAATATGAAAATTTATAAAAAATTAAAATTATTGAAATGAAGGAAAAAACATAACAATAAATATATATTATTTTAAAAAAAAAGTAATATTTTGATATATTTTGTGACTTTTTGACTGATTAATTAACCTAATTAAAATTTGCATAATACTTGGATTTTATTGATAATTTTTAAAAATATTATCCAATTTTCTTTATTCATACCTTATTTTATTCATAATATTTGCCACTATCAAAAAATACCAAATATTTCTTTGGATATTTAAGATTTCATATATAAAAATCGAGTTTTCTCTGATCTCATATAATGAATGAAAAGTTGTGAAAGAAATAAAATTTGAAAAAAATTTTTACATATTTAGAATGACAATAAAAAATGTAATAAATTGTAAAAATTTCAAGAAATTTTGATAAAAATTAAGCAAGATTTTACAATTTTAATTTTTTACGTATTAATTAGATTTACAATAAACATAATAAACAATTTCAGCGCACACACACACACACACACACACACACACACACACACACACACACACACACACACACACACAATACACACACACAATACACACAAAACTTTATTGGGCTGAAATTGTTTATTGTGTTATTTATTGGC
>WUQG02404947.1:0-17005 GCA_011317285.2 Androctonus mauritanicus | reverse complement strand
GGATACAGGAGAACAGGCACTGGAAATAGCGGAAAGTTTAATCAGAAGCGGAGGAGTAGATGTTTTGGTTATCGATTCTGTTGCGGCTTTAGTACCAAGGGCAGAAATAGAAGGAGAAATGGGAGATGCCGTAATGGACTTCAGGCAAGGCTTATGTCCCAGGCTTTAAGAAAATTAACAGGAGTAATTTCCAAATCCAAAACAGTTGTCATTTTTACAAATCAGCTTAGACAAAAAAAATATATTTAAACTTCAGTATGTATTTTGTGCCAATAGATAGATAGAGATTTTTAGATAGTAGCACCAGTAGGCTAGAAATCAGAACTAACACTATATCACTGAATGCCATGGTTAGCCAGCTGTAGCCATTTTTACATGGAAACTGTGTTATATAAATGTATACAAGAACAGTGCACAATTTATATTTTTTGTGGGCCAAAGGATTGGTCACAGAGGAAGTTTCATAAAAAAATGCTTCCAATTTATGACAAAGAGTATATGTCAAGAAAAGCTGTGTATAATTGGACCCAGCAGTTCAACAATGGACAAATGAATATCACAGATGAGAAGCATCAAAGTCATCCATGCTGACCAACATGTGTTGATAGATGATGTAGTTGGTAGTATGGGATGCTCTCATGGAACTGCCTATAACATCCATGCATGAATGGCTAAAATTCCATACAGTCTGCACACAACAAGTTCCAAACCAGTTATCTGCTGAACAGAATAGACTTATGCATGCAACACCCTCATGTGACATCATGCAGAGGAGAAGGACTTCATCATGCAAATTGTAACAGGGGACAAATCATGAGTCCACCACTTTCAAGCAGAATCAAAGCTTGTTTCCATGGAATGAAATATCCCACCTTCCCATCCACCAAAAAGTTCAAGATGATGCCATCAGTATGCAAGATTATGCTAACCATTTTTTGGATATCATATTGGCAGAATTCAAGCTTCATAGTGAAACTATACAGAAACAGTCCATTCACTGAAAACACCCCCCTGGTTTCCTGAACACAGGCATGATTCTCCTAGATGATAATGATTAAAGCTAACAGTTAACAGTATACTTGAGACAGATGTACTCGGTACATTGTCAACAATCAAAGGATTAAGTAAAAGATAAAAGCCTTCAGCAGATTACAATTCAAAGCCTTCAGGCTACAACATAAATAAAATTAATAACTCAGTAACATTTGGACTGAACAAGCCAAAAATATTATTGAATTGTAAATTTGTTTATGTTAAATAAATTATAACCTGCTAAAGGCTTCTGTTTTTTACTTATGGATATGTATACCACAGAGGAGTATGAAAGCAATGATAATCAAAGAGTTAAAAAGAGTAAAAATATTTATAAATATAAATCTCTCCTTTTTTATTTGGAGTTTAAGATAACTATTGAGTAGGTCTTCAGTTTTATTTATATAATTATCCTTATTAAATCTTTCAGAATAAATTGGCTCAAATTATGATTTCAAAATTCTGGCAATCTATTTTAAGGTCTATTTTAATATATTTAATATATCTAAAATAGATTTGCATTCTATAAAAATTATCTTGACAAGAGTATATTGTTTTAACTAAAACTTAAATCTATTTTCATTTTCAAAAATGAAATAAAAGCATGATTACTCTGAAGATATTTAGAAAAAAATCTGAAAGCATAATACAGTATATTTCTTGTTTCTTTCTTATTATATAATGTTATTATGCAACATGAAGATATTAAAAATATTAATAACTAGTTGATATAGTAAAACTATGTTATTGGTTATCAAAAACACTCTTTATAGTTGAAAAGTATTCACTATGTTAACTGTTTTCATATATTTTAATGAATCAGTAATAAATAAATAATAACATTATATATAATGATATTAATATAGAATTAATGCCATAAATCATTGTTAAATAAATCCAAAATTAAGGTGGGAAAATTATCTAATATATTTTTAACTCTATAAAACTATCTTATATAGATTTCTTTCTCAAAGAAAAAAAATACAAAATTTTAATTGAATTTATTAAAAAAGTTGATAGAAATTTTTAAATATAATATTTCATTAATAATAATAATAAAAATGTGTGTAATGTGTACATGAGCATTATGACATATGGAAAAATAAATGAAAATGATATTTATGATAACTGCCAATTAGAGAGCATATCTTGTGCTATCAAAGGAGCCAATTATGGAAAATGATGGCCTTTAAATAGTTTTGTTGAATAAATCTTACTCTTTTTACAACTTCATAATATTGTACTTGCATTTCTCCCCATGAAAATAAACAGCAATCTTTATGTTTTTATTTTATTCTAGAAAAAATTTATTATTTAGGAAAAAATGAACATAATTCTTTATTAAAAAATCATCTTTTAAATACTGTATATGAATCACCATTATTTACATTAAAATTGCTTTTATTTTATTAATTCAGCATAACAAAATTTTTTTATTTTAGTTAAAAGTTATGTTTGTCAATCTTTTAGGATTCTTTTGGGCAATTATCATCTGGCCATTCCTCAAGAGCCTCACTACTAGATCGTTCAATAGGGAATGGTAAGTTGGTTATGTATAATTTTAATTTAAAGTAAATAACAAAAAGCATACTAATAAATTATGATAAAACTTAAAATACTGCAGATATTGTTTATTAAAATTAATAGTTATGATAATTTTTATTAACTGGAAATGCTTTCATAAAGTTGATTTTCAATTTGTGACCAAGATCTGTTCCTTCAGTAATAAGAAATTATAAACTAAAGCACTTTATACAGATTGGAAATTTTATTTATTTATTTATAATATTTTCAATCTTAATCTAAGATCATCTTTAGCTGCCCTCTTCTTCAGAAACATTTTTGATTTTATAATGTAGGACATTTTACTGTAGATACTAAATAAAAATAAGTGATAAGCCAATTCAGTATGAAAAATATTAAACATTTTTCTTACCGAATTGGCTTATTGTTTACTTTTATTTTTGATGTTAATTGAAGATAATATTTTCAGCTGCATATAATCAAAAATATTTCTAAAGAAATTAAAGTTTCTGATTTATATAAATTTGTTTTTGATAATTTAGTATTATTTATTATTGTTAATTGTAATTAATTTTAATTAAGTTATACACCACTTGTATATGGGCATGTATATATATGCTACAGGCAAATCCTTATGTACTGGTAAATTTTAGAAAAATTTGAATAGTTTTGAGGTGTATATATGTACAGGGTACATCTCAGTACTTATATCATTCTTTTTCTCAGAAAACACAATGAGATAGGAAGTCGGGAGAAAAATCTTGATTACCAAAGTCTATCTGGAAAATTGAATGATCATGCAAAAAATTTTGTGAGCGTTCTGGAAATAACGGTGCTAGGGAGCAATTTTGAAAATTCAAATTGAAATGTATGTTGATTTGGGTATGACTGAGTAAAACTATCAAAAAGTCGTGCTTGAGAATTTTTTAATATCAGGTACAGTTTGCAAGATATCACAAAAAAAAGATGCTGCTATTACATGTAACACTGATTGTGCTATTCAAAAATAAAAAGAAGAATCCATGAGGAGATGATTGGTGGATACATAAATAATTGAAACAAGTCAAGAAACCATTCTTCTTGATTTCTGGATTCTTCTTATTTTTGCCTGTATATAATACTTAAGAAAATATATATATATAATATAAATATTATTTTCTATTTGTAAAAGAAGTTAAATTAAGCTATTATATATTGAATACATTTAGGATTCAGATTTTTATCAGTTTATTAATTATGAAGAATTATATTAGTCATTAATTATTATATTTAATTTTATTTTTATTGGCAAAATTCAATATGATTTACTAAAATATATCATAGATTTATTAATATTGACAAACGGCATGAGAACTTAAATTCTCATATAATGAAATGTATTTTGTTAACCAGGAAGTTAAGTTCTCAATAATTTGATATTTTTATTTGAAAATTTTGGCATGACACTTGATATGATTCCTTTTAGAATTATGACGGCTTTCTCCAAGAGGATGTAGATTCTGTTTTTATATTTTTTATATTTGAAAAATATAAAAATAGTAATTATCTAAAAATGAAATTGGCCTGATTCAGAATTAAACCAGGATCTTTAGGATAATATCTAATATGCTACCAGCTAAACCACCAGGATCCATGCAAATTTTCTCTTCAGATAGCTTATATAGCATGTTATATATGTAGTTTGATATCCTGTCCAATATATTGATTGTCTAAATTTCAATTATATGAGCTCTCTGAAGCAGAAAATTTGCCTAGTGTCTTGTAGTCCAGTTGGTAGGATATTAAGACGCTATCCTAAAGATCACCAAAGTTAACACAAGTTTCATTTTCAGATAAGTACTATTGTTAAAATTTTTTATTTAGTTATTATTGTTAGCTATTAAGATAGAGCCACATTAATGATTAAATTAATTATAACTAATTTCTATTATTTCTAAATTAATTTGTAATGCCAGAATTATTTGGCTGAGATTTGGTTGCGATTTAAACTGTGAAAATATCAAGTAGATAAAATATGCTCAAAAATGTTTTAAATATTTCAATTTATATTGAAAATTCATTTTGTAAATAAAAGGACTAACAAGCACATTCAGTAAAATAAATTGTTTAATCAAAAGTTTTACTATAAACTTGAGTCTATAGTTTAAATGAAGCAGGTTACACAGATAGCTGAAAATGTTTTTAATTATACAGTTTATTTTACTAGATAATCAAAAATATTGTGTTCCTCTTATTTCAAAAATGTGCTTGTTGTTCCTCTTACTTAAGTTTTACAGTAGGAAGTCTTATATTATTCATTTTGTATATTTATTCAAATTGTTTAATTTCATCAGAAAATTTTTTCTGTTAGATGCAAAGTTCAAAGTCTAATTATGGATAAAATTCTTAAATAAAAAAAAATAATAATTTTTTTCTATATGTTATTGTAATCAAATGGAATAATTTTTATGAATTATTATTTAACATCTATAGATAGTGACATAGACACTAGTCAGTCTATACCACTTAGTCATGAAGCAGCTCTTCATAAAATAGCTGTACGTCCAAAACGCACTCATAGACTACCACGACAGAGAAGATTAAAACAGGTTAGAATACAATGTGGTTGTATCAATTTTTAAAAAATTATATATATTCAGTTATTATTAAATTAAATAATAGAATAAATGAATATTTCTAAGAAGTTTAGATATTTAATAATATAATTTTTAATTCATAGTTAACACCACAGAATACGACCAGTTTACCAATAACACCAGAACTGAGTGAAGAAGGAAGAAAATCTCCACTTTTTGGAATTAAAAAACAATCTGAAAGTAAATATGCCTAATTATAATTTGTATTACAAATCACTCTTAAAGAATATTAAATAATAATTATTTCCCATATTCAGTTACTTTTGTTAATAATTATAAAAATAATAGAAACCAATTATTTTTAACATTATTTGATTTGAGAATTGTTTCAGCCATATTAAAACTGCTATCATTCCATCAGATTTATATAGTTAGCAATTTTATTTGATGCGGTTGACAGTGTCCTAAACTCATCTTAAATATCTCCGAGTAATATTAAAGATAGCAAAGAAATATAGAAATCAACTGAATTCTGTTTGTTTATCTTAATAAAGTTAACTTCACTAAGATCATATTTATTAAATATCTTTATTTTTTATGTCAAGATTTCATTAAAAAATTAGAATAAAATAAATATTTTTTTTATTTAGGAAATGATGTTTAATTTTAGATGAAATTAACATCTTCATTATCATACAAGTTATCTTTTAATTTTATTTGTTTTTATGAAGAATTTGTCCATTTGAATTCTGTAGAGAAACAGTTTCACATTTTCTTGAATTATCTAATTTGTTAATGATATTCTCAATTTGAATTATTGAGAAAGATACTTTACAGATTTTCTAGGATTCTATAATGATGCCTGTTGAACACAGAGAATTTTTTTGATATTCTAATATACATTTCTTATCAATATTGTTTTTATTATTGCAGATGATGTTTCTTTCCAGTTTAAACTTGTTAATTAATCTCTTTACTGTAAACCTGCTTAATACTTTCCTACATATAAATTTTATTCAGAATTCATACTTGAGCAATAATAACATTAATAATATAGTAAAATGTGATTTTTGGTAAAAATATTTTATCCTGTAAATATTATAACATATTATGATTTTTTGATACACATTTTTATGGTGAATACAATTTTGATCATTGATACTTCATGGCACTGCCATCAAGAATGATACATTCTCTGCATTTAGATACAACAAATTAATAATTCTAGCTATTTAATTAAACTATACAGGATGAAAAAACTTTGTTTGTAAAGTTTTGTAAATTGATAGGGGGCATCAAAACAAATCGAAAATATCAAATGAACATAGGGTCTAAATGGTATCATTTTCGAGTTAGCACTCTTTAAAGCTAGCCAATTACAATCAAGAGTGATGCAATGCATAGCAATGGTGCTTTGATCGCTCTCTTTAAATTATAAATATATAATTTATAGTGTTGCATTATGATCTAGCCAATCTTAATGGTGCTAGAGTGCATTTTTAACTGTAAGGAACTATAGTACTTGTTTAAAAAGTAATATATAGAACCACTCTTTTCTCTTATAGCTTTATCAACTGATTTTTGTTAATTTCTGATTAGCAACTAAAAGTCACTTCCTGAGAAAAATCATCTGATACTATTCAGGGTACAGAACTGATAAGCTTGCATCACATTGTTACAGATTAGTTAGGATACTTCAATCAAATAGTTAGAGTATTTATTTTTGCAGGAATGCAATAATTTATAATAATTACTATAATAGTAATATAGTAGTATAATTATTTCAATTTTTTATTTAAAAATATATTAAAATATATATTTTTTTAATTCACAGAATTAGCAGAAATTAATAAAGAATTTTCAAAGCAAGATGAAAATAAAGACAGTTTTAATATTATAGCTTCAGTACACCAATCTTCTAATTTACAACATAAGTCTAAACAAGCTTCATCTACATTGCCATTAGACAGTAAATCTGGTGAAGGAAGTCATCTCATGAGAAGTAGATCTGCTGCTGCTGATTTGAAATCATATCAGGAAAGTAGATCAAAAACTTATTTATCAATGGAAAAAATGGAGAATATAAAAGATGAAAAAGAAATTAATTATAAAACTTGTCAAAATAAAGGCATTGTTATCACAGTCAATAAAATGGAAACCACTTTTAGTGTCGATGGTAATGTAAATACTTGTCAAGAGCAAAGAATAGAAACAATTATAAATGAAGATGAAATTGAAGATTTTACTCATACAGATAAAATCCAATCTGATGAAAAAAAGAGAAATATAACAGATATTCCTAATTGTGATATTCATCATTTTGAAACAAAAATATACGAAAAAGATATGTCTTCATCTAATGAAGAAAAGATTATTACCACAGAAGAAATTAAAGAGATAAATAAAGAAACTGAATTACATAAAGTAACTATGGATACAAGTAATTATAATTTACAAACAAAGAAATGCTCAGATACAGAAAGTATTACTTCTGTTACAAAAACAGATTCGATCTTTACTGAAAATTCACTTCATGATGAAATACAATCATTATCTAGTATTAATACTCAGTCGATTGCTGTTGTTACTGTAACTCAAACTGAATCATCCCATTTAATTGGTGAAACTGTTAAATTACCAGTTTTGGGTGCTTATGGTAAAACAGTCATTCATACTGGAGGAGATGTTTGGAGTATTAATAATATACAGAGTGAGCCTGAAGTAAAACAAAAAAATATTAGTATCCAAAATAAAGATACATTATCTAACAATCAAGACCATTTATTTGATACAAAAATTCATGAAAAAGAAACTCTAACTTCTGAAAAATTTGAAAATTCTAAATATTTTATAGAACAGCCACCTGCTTTAAGGAAAGAAAAAAGTACTGGTTCACAGAAACGTTTTTCTGTTGAAATTGTGCCTTTTAGTCAGCGTATTAAAGATCCAAATTATGCATTTTCATCTCCAAGTAAAGTTGAAAACAGATTTAGGAATAATGATAAATTTATAAATAAAGAATCTCCTATAGATGCATTATCAAAGAAAAAAGAAAACTTAAATAATGAAAGTAATACTTACAATGAGAAAATAGAATCTAAATTACAGGAAACATCATTAGATACCAGTAAAATAAATTGTCCAGTTCATATAAGAATTCATCATGGAAATAACTTAGAAGGTATTGATAAAACTGGAAATATCTTAAATCAAGTAGAACTTACAAGTGCATCTCTTACCAAACAGAACTTACAAAAGGAAACTAACAAAGAAAGTTCTTCAGAATTTAAAAAACTATCATCAAATTCTTTTATTTGTACAGAAGAAAAAGTATTGGCTGAGAATATAAATGACAAAGGAATAATTAAAAATAAGAAATCTGATATGAAATTTGATAATTCAGAAAATAATAAAGCTGGAGAATCATTCTTTAAAATAAGAGATGCTAGCAATTCAGTAATTAATTCAAATTTTATGGATGATAGTTCATCTAAGCAAACAGTAATGGAGACAAATTGTGAAACAACAATAATGGAAGTTAATGTCAGAGAGAGTACTCAAATATGGGAAAAAATGGTTGCTGTAGAAAATACCAGCATTGATACAAAAGGTAAACAATTATCAAGAAGTTCTTCAACAACCTCTGAAGAAGAGCCGGAACTTTTAAGAGTATTTGCTAGAAGATCTATTAAACAAAAATCAGATGAAAAAGAAATAACTGATGATAATACAAATGTAGAAGATATAAGTACTGCTGTTAATACAAAAGTATCAGATCATAAAGAATCAAATATAATCAGTACATCAAATCACAGTACTATTATTAAAATATCTGAAACAACTGTACCTAAGTTATCAACTGAAAAGTTACATAATGTTCCAAAAATAGGAACAGAGAGAATTTCTCCTGTACTACAAAATGTTCAAAAAATAGGAACAGAAAGAATTTCTCCTGTACTACATAAAGTTCAGAAACTAAATACTGAAATCAAAAGTTCTAAATCCTTAAAATCAGAAAATATTCATTCCAATGAATTAAAATATTCAGTTGAAACAAAGTCTAATGTAAATCAAAGTTCTGAAAATGAACAAAAAATCACTGATAAAACAATTTCAATTAAGAAAATTCCATCTGTTGAAACTTGTCCAAAACTTATTAGTGATAATAAGCCATTACTTCAAAGAGTACCATCTCAATGTTTATCTACCAGCAGTACTGCAAGTGAAATTATCAATAAATCGGATGATGTAAAATTAAAGAATACTATAGTCCAAAGGACTCCAAGTGACAGTGGGACAAAACCAGCTATTGAAACGAAGCCTATTCTTCATAAAATTATAACTGATGCCAAATTAAAAAATGACACAGATGATGCCAAAATAAATAGGGTGCCATCAATAAACTCTGAATCTGAATCACAAGAAATTAAAATACATGCAAAACCCACTATACAAAATACTCAAAAACTAAATAGTGGAAATAAATTACCTGAAAAATTAAAGAGCAATGAAAGTACAGTTACTACTACAACAAATAGACAGATTGAACCACCAATCATATCAACTCCTCAAAAATGGAGGAATAACAAAGTTCGTTCTCATACATCATCTGAAGTTTCTCCAACTGATATACATAAAGCTCAGTTAAGACAGAGAAAAGCTAGTGCACCAGATTTACCAACTGCAATTAAGCAGATAGATGTATGTGCAAAGGAAAACTTATATAGTACACCATTACATGGACATAAGCCAGAACCACCACCAAAATCACCTTCCATCACAGCATTAGTTGCAGCCAAAAATCCTTCCCTGAATAATACAGCAACAGAAAATTCAAAGTTAAAAGACATTTCCCTTGCTTCAAATAAAAGTAATAAAGAAGCAAATCTTCCAGCATGGCTACAGTTAGCACAACAACGAAGAGAACAAAGGGAACAACGTGAAAGACTTTTAATGGGACCCACTACTACTACTTTTGTTCTAGAGGTAGGCTATTTATAAATACAATATATGCATAAATAATAAATATCAAAAAATAAATGAAATGTTTTAATCAGATCTTTTTTATACAGTTTTATATTTAAATATAACAAATGCATTATTTATTAAACTGTAAATTGCATGCTTAGAGTTAAATGATAAGTGAATATCTAAATACATCTAGTTCTTGTTTTACATACTCTCTCTCCATTTATGTTTTCTTTGAGATATGGGTTTGAGGAAATATGCAAAAATTTTCCTAGATATGCAATTTGGAAAAAAAATTAAAAATTATTATCTATGAGACAGATTTATCTGACAGGCTGGAAAAAGAAACCATTTTCTCTAATATTCAGTTAACATATTATACCAACTAAATTACAGTTCATTTAATACACCAGCACTTCAACATCTGAGAATTCAGAGTTTGTGAAGTCAAGTATTCACATGATAAGTCTTAAAATTTAAATACATGTTGCTTTCCTTACAAAAATCATAAAATGGAAGATAAACTGATCCACTACCATGCAAGAATGACACCTATAGAATACAGTTCAAAAATCTGAAGAAAGATTAAAACAAATAACAACAATTTATTTGTCTGCTGCTTTTTTTTGTAGCATGGTGATGATACATTTACTCATTATTCATATTATGTGCTTAATGAGGCAGTGATGTCTCATTAAGCAAGTGGGGTTGTGCTCAATGTTCCATTAAAGATGTGGGATAACATGTTTGCATGTATTCTTATGATTTCAGTTTGAAGTATGCACAATGTCAAATGATTTTATTTTAAGATATGATAATAGTATATGTTATAATATACTAGATTGAATCAAAAGAATTTATTTGTTGTATTAATATCTTATATAATCCATGCTCTTATATGTTTCAATCTATTTCTTAATAGGATTTTTCAGTACCTAGATAAGTAGTGAATTTTCTGGAATGCTCTACATCGAAATATATATTAAAAAGTTCTTGTTTTGAATGTTTTCACTTTACACAGTCATTTCTAGGAACCACCTACCATGTAATTAAGAGAACTAGGTATATATATTAAAAAAATAATATTAAAAAATGTTGGACATATTTAAAACTTTCTTTAAACAAAAAAATAATTTCTAAAACCATTTTTGATTTTCTAAATCCAATTCTTGAATGGTTTAAAATTTATTTTGTTCAATTTATGTAAAATCATAATGAAAATTGTTTAGTTTATTCTTTAATATCAGACTATTTACAGGTTTTGTCTGTTTTAATTGGTTATATATAATAATATTTTATTTTTCAGACTTCTGGTAAACCTACAAGAAATTCTAAAGTCTGGGATATGGTTCATAATTTCCAAAAGTTACAAATGACTTAGCAGATATAATTTAGAATTTTGCAATTATTATTATTGCAAAATTGAACTGTGTTGTTGCACAAAAGAAAAAAGCCAACTGAAACTGAAACAAACATCTTATAACATAGAATTTTTAATATTCCGTGATATAAGAAACTCATAAGTATAACATATTTTATAGTTTTTTTTTTCTTTTCTATGTTATTAATAAAATATAAAGATAAGTGATTGACTTAAAGAATAAACAAATTCTTTTATCTATCTTCAAAAAAATTTTCCTTTTACAAAACATACTTAAAATCGAAATTTATAAAATTTAAATTTGTAAAAAAAAACTTTTTTCAATGTTATATAAGACTAATCGAAATTTCAACAAATTTCTATTTCTGCCAAGAATAAGTAATAAGTATACCAAACTTTATATTTAAAAATATATAATTTAATATGAACTTTTATCAGCTATATCTTATATAAAACATAATTGTAACTATCAAAAATAATTTATTTTTTATTTTGTATCCAGCTTTTGAATTTATATTTAAAATTCAAATGCAATGATTATTTTAAAGTTTTTTTTTTATTTATTCATTAATTTTATAATATTTTTCATCTTAATGTTTATCACCAAGGGAAAAAAATCAAAATAAATTAATTGAACATTTGGCGTTCAATTAATTTATTTCTGTTAATTTATTTCTAGAATCTGCAATATGACAATTTCTGTATAAAGTATATTTCTCTAATCTATAAAAACAGTCGAATAAAATTGATTGAGTAGTGTTACATAAAAATCAACAATGATTTTTGCTTGATTAATTTGATCTATACAAAACGCTGCTCGATCAATTACCGATTTTAAAATCTAAAAGGTGCTTTATAGAGAGGAAAAAAACTGTACATTATTTAAATTTTCTTATGAAGAAATTTGTTGTTTTTTGATATAAAACATGAAAAAAACAGATTTAACTTAGCATTTAGTACATCAATGTCAAATAAGCATATTATAGTTTTTTAATTTATATATAAACTTGTTTTTATAGAAAAAAACTAATAATTAAAATTTTGACTGTGAGTTAATAATACTGGTAATAATATTTTTAAAATTATTGCCAAAAACAGTACAAATAAAATCTATTGGATGTTGATTTTACTGAAAACAACATGTGCATTATCAAAGAATCAATAAATTTGTTGATTAAATAATATAAAGTATTATATTAACAAAAATGTTAAATATCCGAATAATACATTAGAAGCGAAAAATTGTTGGCAAAGCAAAACTTGAATAAAATTCTGATTGGGATATAAAGATAAATTAAAACTTGACTGAAAATCACTCAATAAATTTCTTGATACCTTGATGAATCAAATGTTGATTTTAATTAGCATTGTAATAATGAAAAAATTCTAATATATTATATATTGTTTTATTCTTTGATATATTTCTATTTTTTAAATTTTCGAATATTAATTTGTTAAAATAATAAGTTTTTGAAAACAAATAATTTCATAATCGAAAAGTCTATGAAATTAATTATATAAATTGGATTTACCCTAAAATGACATGACATTTACAGACATAAGCTATTCATGAATTTAAATATTTTAAATATATTACCTCAATTTTTAAATGAAAAAATACATAAAAAAACATAAAAATGTATTTTTTCAATAAAAATTTACTTATTAAAAGAAGTCACTTATTATCAAGTCGTATAATTTCTAAAATGAAAAATATTGTAATATTTGTAGTTAAGATAATTATATGTAATTAATGGATTTATATAAATATGTATATATGTTTATTACTAATTCCTGGTAGAAGAGAAAAAAAGATTAAATCTTTTGTCAAAATGTAAATCTGGATCGAATAATGCACAACAGAACGAGTCTTCCTATACTACTAAGTTTTCTTTTTTTTAACGAGTATTATGTATTGCTTTATCATTTTTTAAGTTAAGATAAGGTAAACAGAGCATGAATAATAGTTTGTCTCCAGAGTAGTAAAGTGCCTTCATTTATGCAAATCTAATAATATATTAAACTATTTTGAACAGAACAAAATTAACAAAGAATCGGCAGCACAATTGTGTATGTTATAGATTCAACTCGTCCTATGTAAATTTATTATTTGCCTATAGATTATAAATAAGACCATGTTGCCATTTTTCTGTTTAATTAAAGAACTGACAATCTTGGTTATTTTTAAATCAGTCCAAATGAAAACATATTACTAATTAAGAAGGATTGTTTATGGAGCCTTAATTTAAAATAATAAAAGAAATGTATTTTTGCATAATTAAAAAATAGTTATGGGAAGTTTAATAGAAAAAAAAAAACAAATATAAAAATAAATTTTGTGCAGCAAGTTCAAAATATAGAATCGCATTAAACCAGATTACACTGATGTTTCTTTGTTAAGCAGTGTCTCTTCCGAGGGGTGCATACATGGTATACAAAAATATTGTAATGGGGCTTATAGAAAAAAAAAAAGGTTCAAAATGAGTAGGAATATGAATATTTCTAAAATAAATTGATATGATTTAATATCAATATTTTCACTCACCTTGGACCTTCATGTATATTTCTTATTTTAAGTTGATCCTGAGGTATTTGACAAGTTAGCTATTCAAAAGGTTTTCCTAAATTGAAAACCATTGAATGTATGAAATTAATTGGTTACCTCATTATTTATCATTATAAATAATTATTTGCATATTTAACATTAAATGATAAATATGCAAAAGGCATTAATATTTTAAATAAAGTATACAGTTGGGTATACTTTTATTAAAAAAAAATTATTATTTTTGTTTTTCTGATAGCCTGTGATAGAAAGTTGGTGACTTAAGTGTGCTCATTGTATATAAAGGTATTATAATGACAGTTACTTATGTTTAATCTAGTATTTACTCATTATTCAGTGTTTAGGGAATTTGTTATATCAATATTGAAAAATGAATATGTTTAAAAAAAATAATAATGTAAATTGAGATTATTGTGCATTAAGATTTTTTTTTTATTTTGTATGTTTACAGACTACTGCATTTAAATTACTTTTTATGGATGTTTGCATTTGATTACTATTATCATTTTCTCATGTCATTTTTTCGTGATAGAAATTATTGTATTAAAATGGTATGTACAGTATGTATGTAATGTATGTAAGTGCATATGCAGAATATAGATTAAAACTTTTTTTTATATTTTGTTATATTGTGTGATGTATGTCACAAACAAAATTATTAAAAAGTTATGTGATAAAATTTCTCTGGATTATTTTATCATTTATATGCAAGCAGATAATCATAAAAAAATTACATACCGAATTTAAAGTACATTCAATCTTTGTTTAACATCAGGGTGAGATTCCTAAAAATTGCAACTTTAACTGAAATGACATTAACTAAAACCAAAATTCCTATAGACTGAAGATGGGCAACCTTTTCTATGCAAGGGCTACATTTAAAATTTTCGAACTGACATGGGCCACACATAAGAGAAAAAAAAAAAAACAAAATGTGAGGAAATCACAATTATTTATTCATATATGATTATAAATTAACATAGGTGTACTTAATATGATTTTTGGAACTGATGTGAACATAGTATATATCTGAAATATTTGGTTGAATATTAGTCACTGCTAGTTTTAAATTATATTTGAGATGTGAGTCTGTTAGCCAATTTCTTGTTTTACTTTTCACTAAACTCATTGCAGAAAAACTGTTTGCATACCTAACTTACAGAAAATAATGGTAGAATTCTTGCTACATACTTCTTTAAATCGGGAAATTGATTTTCGTGATAAAAGCTTTATAAAAATATACCGGTACCAAATTTTTTCTTCAGAAATATTTTTCAAATCTAAATCACTTTGCAAGTCTATTATCTCCAACTGAAGTTCTTTTTATACATTTTCTATATTTACTGAAAAAGGTATTGTAAAATCCATATTTCATTTTTTCAGTAAAAGAATTTTTTATTTTATTTATTTTGTAATATTTTGTGTGATGCAGGCTGCACAAAAGTACTTTCTATAGACCTAATAAGTTTAAATTATGTTATCAGAGTATTTTTTGGTACAAGTAATAATATTTGATAATTTTTCTGATATAAATATCACTTTATTGTTCAATAATGGAATGAAATTGAAGCGAAAGCATGATTTAATTGTAAAATGTTGCATAGCAGTTATATACAGTTATATTCAGGTCAAAAAAATTTCTAATAAGACCTCTTCAGCCTTTGTTATATCTGTGATTATTTTTTTAATGCCACTTCTTAATCATTTCTTAATTACTAAGTAGTGGGGGATACTTCAGACCTACCGAAGTCATCTACTCCCATGAAAGTGAGCTAGATTGTCTGTGATCTGAGCTGGACCTGGATCAATCATAAAAAATTTTCAAGGGATGGAATTGTAATTCAATTCCAGGAAATCTAACCAATTGTCCTATATGCAATACAGTTTGATATAGTATTTATGAACAATATTGTATACTTGAGTTAGCATTCATATAAAATGTTGGTTATCTGATTTTCTTTAGCTACTATAGGTTTCAACCTTATTTTCTGTCTGTTATGCAGAAACGTAAGAAAATAGGATTTTATTCTGTTCCACTAATCACAAATTAATTAATTATTTTTTAATTAACTTTTGCTCATGACATAAGAGCTAAACAACATTAACTAAAATGACATTAAATGAGAATTAACTATACATAATTTTATATATTCATAAAAACAAAAATCTTACCAGAATTGGGAGAAAGATGATTGTAAAAGATTTTGCAGACTTTTCCTATGGTAATTTTAAAATGAAGCAAAATGTTGCCTATCTTTGCTGTATCCTAATTCTAAGTTAGATTTATTGGATACTTTCATCTTAATGAAAAATAAAAAAAAGATTAAATGAAAATTTATTTAAAAAATTAATATTATATTCTAGAAATAATGCCATTACGACGATTTATCATGTGTAGTTAATAATGTGTTAAAAAAATAATATATCTAATAAAATAAATTAGATTTATTTTTATGAGAATATATTATTATTTGATTTCTATTTCTATAAATAAAAAAAAAACCAAATAAACCTATTCTCAATGAGAATGACAGGAGTTCCTTTGAAAAAAATTATTAACAATTTTAAATTATTTTACCATGAAGTATATAATTTTTACGGTTTAGTGTATTAACCAATAAAATCTAACATATTAGCAGTTGTGGAATACTCTTTTATTTAAATTAATGAACGTTTTCGGTAAACAAGTTTACCATCTTCAGGTTAATACAGGCAGTGGTTTTTTTGGAATGTGGAACTTAAATTTAAAGAATTAAAAACTTTTTAATTTTTTAAAAATTCTTTTTCGCGCCATTGGAGAATGGGTTTGATATTCCATATTTAGAAAATCAAGCCCAAATTTAAATGGGCTTGATTTTCTAAATATGGAATATCAAACCCATCCTCCAATGACGATGGAATATCAAACCCATCCTCCAATGACGGCGACCATCATATCCCGAGGTAAACAATGGAATG
>WUQG02404936.1:0-17007 GCA_011317285.2 Androctonus mauritanicus | reverse complement strand
CAGAATTGTTTTCCTAAAATAGATTTACCTTCCCATACTTTCTATTATAACACGAGAATCTTTTATTCCATCGTATATTTATAGGAATGATTTTCGAATTTCTTCTCGATAAAACTCTCTTAAATTTATTTCGTGTTTTTATGTCTTATTTTTCTATAACTTTATGTTTTGAAACCGATACCACCATTAACGATTAAATAAAGAAATACGACCATCAAACGGAGACGACAATAAAAAAAAAAAAAAAAAATGTTTCGTAACAAACGTTTTCAATTTCAAATTGATTAGCGACTCGTTTCTGATTGGATGATTGTTATTTAAAATTTCGAACGCTCGTCTCCGATTGGATGGTAAGTAAGAATTAAAAGTTTTTTTTTTTTTTCATAAATTTCTGTTTTGCGCAGGAACCCAAGTCGAGGAACAGGAGGTGAATGGGAGCCCATCTACTGGCCCGTCCACACTCCATACGCCAAGGAGTATCTAACTTTGGCAGTCAATTCGAGTATCATCGGTCGTGGACCCCGTGCCAAGCAATGTGCCTTTTGGAAAGAGTACCTACCTCAGTTGGTCAAAGTAACAGGTGACCATTTTCTTTCAATATTCAAAACGTCCACACCATCTTCCCTATTCAATCCGATACTGCACCAAATGATAGGATTTAATGCACCGCGACTTTCTTAGAGGTTTTCTAAAGCCATTTTTACGTTACACAATCGAAAATATAGCGATCAACTCATTGTAAAACAATCATGATGATGGCAGAAACGACTATTTTGCGGCATCACAGCGGATCAATACTAAGCAATATCAGTACAGTTTACTATCCATAATATTAACAGAAACATAGAAAATGGGGAATTTATCTCGAAACTTCCTAACGTTATATCGAAATGGTAGACATTTTTGAGAAATTCTTTTCCGTGCGTTTACGTGTTGTGACACTATATAATAACTATCAGGTTAAGAGATACTTCACTGGTGAATAACGTGAGAAATGCAGTCGGCCACGAACTAGCGTGTCTCTTTTATCATCCTGTTAGACATTACGAACTAACTCGTGTCTTAGCACTAAAAATCTATCAAAATTAATAAAGAAGACTGATAAATATTAAAGGAAAAAATATATTGGCAATTTACATACGTCAATTTTATTAAAATAACGAAAGAACAAAGAAAAAAATTATTAATATATTTCGGCAAAGTAATCAAAAATAAATTCTTTTCCTAATGGGAAATTTTAAAACATTATATTTAATGGCGTTATTATATATATATATATATATAGGCCTATATAGTTGGAGGAAAATAATTCAAAAATCATCTTTATCATCCCGAGTTTCATCTTCTATGTGCGCGCTTAAAATTCCAAGAGTTATCGTCTTCCTATCAAAACCATATTATGTAAAAAAAAAAAAAAAAATTTTAGTAAGTTTCGGATGCATTTTGTAGGCGAGTATAAAATTTTACATTCGTATATACCAGAAAAGATTATATACTCTCCATTAAAGATAGCCATATAATCTTATTTTATCGGTATTAATATTTTAGTAAATCCCGTAACGTTTTTTTTTTATGTATTAAGACATTTTTCAACCTTACTACGTTGCCAAGTAGGTTTTTCTGGAAGGAATTTTTCTTTCTAGTTTCTAGGTAAATTTATTATTTATCTATCTTGGCTTAAACATCCCGTCGATATAAATGCTCTCTGTATTTCTTTTTCTGCGTTTAAATTCGAATAATTTTGCCACATAAATCTAAAGAAATCGATACTTTCGCCGGTTCTAATATACTTCGATACGAATCTCCAAACGCGCATTAAATTCCAATAATTTCTATTCTGAGTACGGACAAGAGATTAATGGTGGCTTTAGTTAAAGAGATTTAAACCATTAAAACCATTTTAGTCAAATTTGAACGTAAATCCGAATTAATGCCTTACACATTCGACTACCATAAACTATTTTAGTATAGATTAATGTTAGTTTCGGACCATTTCCGTTGACTCGACTACTGTATGACAATTTTCGCCAGCGGCCTTTATTGATTAGATATGTTTCTGTTTGTGCCCAATTGGCTGTAATGTAGCGAAGGATAAACTTTTTTTTTTTTTTTTATATAGCCGAAAGCGGATAAGTTCTACAAGAAATCTTTAAAAAAAAAATCCAAAAAATTGATGCGTTAAGAAAAATGTAACTGCCAGCAGAGCAATTCTGCCATTTACTCTGACAGACAGCCACTAAAAAAAGCATTTTTATGTTACGGTAAGAGGAATTTCATCAATCTAATCAAACATTAACTAGAAATGTTTCACGCAAAATGCTTTCGGAAAGGAAATTTCGTGACTTCAAAATGGCTCCGAACGACTTAACTTCCGTGGAAGAAAATTCAGCCATTTGTTGACTTTAACTATATACAAACTATTTTGATGCATTAACCAACAAACATAAATAGATTATAAAACAAAAGTTTAGTATGACAAAGGCATTTTCTCGCATGCAATATGCATAACTTTGGCGTATTATTATAACAATAATGCAAGAATTGTTTGCAATATTAACGTGACAGGGATTATGCGGTAAATTAACGTGCGCCAACGTGTAATCATCAGTAAAATACACACAAGCGAAGGCAATTCTCACTTAATTAAGTTTTCCTTTAATTTCCGGAAAACTCTAATGAATTAATGACGTTATATCGAGGGCTTTCGATTTTAATATTCATGCGCAAACATAATTAAACGATTACGATACATAAACTCGAATATGCACCGTTGTAAGACTTTTTTTTTTTTTTTTCATCAAATATTCGATCGTTTCGGTCAGTTCATCGGTTTATTTTTTAAAATCTTAATCGAGAGAAATTATCTAGAATTAACTGGTTTCCCTCTTATGTCGGTCGAAAGCGAATATAACGTAAGCGCTTAATTCGATAAGTGAATAATTATGCAATCAAATTTGATGGTTTAAAAATATTTTTCCATAAAATGAACCAATCACGAATATACTTTACGTGGTATCAGTAGTATAAATTGCTTATTCGAATTTTTAGTAGATTAAATTAAATTTTGTGCTTAATTTTCTCCAATTCTCGATTTATTTGGCGAATAATTTCGGATTAAATTCTATTCTTATAGCTAGATATATTTTCTTTACCCGAATGCCAACTTCTTCTCTTAAAGCGATAGTTTTGATTAATTCTAAAGGTAATTAAACACTACAATATAAAAAAAAAAAGTATGGCTATCAAAAAACAACCTTTTTGTAGTTCATATCGTATATTTTAATGGCCGTATGTGTGTGAAAAGTTATAAGATTCGAGCGACTAGGTATCGTAAATACCATTAAAGTTATGTAGCTGCGATAATAAACAGCGTGAAGTAGAAATTGATAGAATCAAAAACATCGTATCCTTTTAGTTGGTGATATACTGATACATCAGCGACACAATTATCGACACCATTCACAGAGTTTACTAAATTTAAAAAGCGAACAGCAACTTTCTAATTTAATGATTTTCTTCAGTCGCGTGTAGTGGCGTTAAGGTGATAATCAGAGAGATGAACAGAATAATAATAAAAAAATATCCTTAGTAAGAAAATTTAGATGTATTACGCTGGAACTCGTGTAACTAACAAAAATAGTTTCACTGGGCAAAGAACAAAGTTTTGTGTTGGTAATTATGGAAAGAAATTATTTATTCTAGTAAAAAAAAAAAAAAGATGGCTACTAGGAAGACGAAAGGGAAAAAAAAAAGTCGCGCGTTCATTTGCATAGAAAGTAAAAATGCATCGATTTAGTGTTAAATTTTTATTCAATCTTCAAACGATGAAACAATTTATTAAATCGATTTGTTTGGCGCACGACTTATCCAGAATCTGTAATGATTATGTTCCATTCTATATTTAGTTTAAGGAGCAAACAAAAAAAAAATGAAGAATTTAAATTATTCGGACTTAACAGAATTACTGCCATTTATTTTTATTTTTTTTTTTAATTCGTTATTAAACAATATAATTTTATACAAATTTTTAACTTTCAAATAGGATTTTTTTATTATTACAGTATAACAATAACAATAATAATTATCGTCATCAAAGTTATTTTGAAAACTAAATAATAATGCTAATATACGATACAATTTAAAAAAAAAATATGTATTTATGTAAATATTTTATATAAAAGATTAAGCAACGTAGTGTAGTTACGCTGTTATATCGTTTATCCTTTAGAAACGTATAGTCCAAATGGTAGGATTGCATAGATGGCATCAATCGATAGGGGTGATCGAGGCAGGCAAAATATCCCTAATGAACTAGGGGTCAAAGGTTAACAAGATATAGAGGCTGAAAGTTTCACAGTGCGTATGGTTTGATACTGTGCTTCGCTTCGCTTCGCTAGTGTGGAGCGCGACGCGTCCAGTTACCGTGCTGCGCTACCTAGACACGTGTATACTCGTTAACCTTTGACTCCTAGTTCATTAGAAATATTTTGTATGTCTCGACTCCCCCTACGGGTCGATACCATTTTTTATGCAATCTTACTTTCCAAATCATATTTGAGGAGCTACCATTCAAAAGAGACTTTGTCCAAAAATTGAAAATTTTGAGTTAAATACTAATTTCGATTTATGTGGTTCATACCATGATCTCTGTGGAGTTTAATCATCCAAAAGCAAGTTTGTCTTAGTTATAATGGTCTTTGAAAGTATACATTATAACATGAAAGTTTGAAACAAACACATTTTTTGATCATTCCCAAAAGTTGTATTTGAGTGACAAAGTCTCTTTTGAATGTTAGCTCCACATTTATAATAATATAAAGGAAATTATACTGGGTACATAATCTTAAAATTATATTATAATTTTAATTCTCCATATTAACAATAATTTTTAATCTATTAATTTAAGATTTTTTTTTTAATTATAATATTAGTTATTATAAGAAACTAACGCGAAATGCATTTTGCAAATTTTAAAAGCAACTTAGTTTAAGAATGATTAGTTTTTAATCTTACCAAGATAGTAATAAATAAAAAAAGAGGCATTGAATTTGAAATATTTCTCTAAAAATGTATATAGCATGCAGGATTGTTCTGATTAAAGCTAGAGAGAGAGAGAGAGATAACATGGCATTTGAGCCATTAAGCTACTTTCAGATCATTTTCTTGTATTTTACATAAAACACTAAATTCTGAGGACCCTTCTGGGTCTGGGCTCATGCCAAATGGCCCTGCTGGTCACCCTCCATCTGGGCCTGATTCTAACAACTAGTAATATATTCAAATTTTTTATGCATATGTAATATATGTATATTTGTCCAGAAAAACAGAAGTTAATTTAACACTGTATAAAACCTGTATTAATTTAATTGATGAAAATTATTTAAAATGTAAAAAATTTATATGAAATGAATTAAAAATTGGAGAGACTGCAGCAGGGCTGTAATTCCCTTTTGGTGAGCACTCTGTATTGTAAACATTTAATTCTATAAATATGTGAAAATATTTAACATTAATTTATGAACCAAATTTAATTTTAGCAGTGCGGTTGTTAAAATTAATTATATTCAATGATTGATCAGTAAATCTGCCACCTGCAAACTTAAGACAGATTAAGAAATAATAGAATTTAATATGATTAAAAAAAGTATTTGCAAATAGCATTGTAAATCTCTTTTGTAAGCATTATGACATAATTTATGGCATTTTCCATTCAATATTTTAATATTTCGAAGTTTTTAAATTGAAACTATGCAACTGAAAACCGAAAATTTTCATAGTTCAAAAAAAAAAAAAATACATATGACTATTCTAATTTCTCAATTTTCTTTTCTAGCATCGCATAATAATCCAAATCCAGAATGCACCAGTGCAACATCTAAAACTATCAGCACTGCAATGGGAATGACCATAGCATTGATTGGAATTTTTTGTCAACTGTCAGTGTTCACTTAAGCAAAAGTGATATCAAATAGCAAGAAAAACATTCTTCTTGGCTATTAATAAAGCTTTATAAATTATATGAACATAAATTTAGAAACCAATTATCCTTAGAATATAAACTATATCAAGATGGCAATTAAACTGGGTTAAACATACGAATATCACATTCCCGACGGAAACTAAAAAAATTTTCTTATTGAAAGAGTGCCATTTCATTGGATCGACTTGGAAATTCTAAAAGTCATGAAAAGTGTCATTTAATCGTTTATTGTTAATCTTTTCTTTAACAAATAAATTATGAATTTTGTTATAGATTCATGTTTTTTAACATGAGCAATTGATGATTTATATAGATTGATATGTCACTGAAGTAAATTATATAAGAAAACTTTTATGTGTAAATATATATATATATACAGTATATATATAATATATGTAGTTATGTATATCTAATATATATTAATTTTAGCAATGGAATTAGGTGATATATTTGTTAAAATTCCAATCTTATTAGGATTACTCAAGCAAAATAGACCACAGGGGCCTACATTTTGATGTTATAAAAAAAAGAAAAATTATATACATACAGATTATTTCCAACTGATCAGCATATCTACACTGAAACATATCAGAATAATATTCATATGAATCACTGATGTGAAGAGTTATTTTTTTCTGAATAACATAAAATATACTAAATTAATTTTAGATTATGAGAGTCTTTTTTAAAACTATGCATAATGTTCTTAAAAGTAAAGAAAATATTCTTAACCTATATATATATATATCCTAATGATAAATAAGGTATAAATTTATTCTAATTTATTCTTAGTTATATATTAAGTTTTGTTTTATTATTTTTATATGTACGAATTTCATTCTTACAGTAATCTCATAGTAATGTAGACAGTAAAATAGACGGGGAAAAGGGGGAATAAATTTTTTTTAGGAAAAACTTAGAGTAGCAGTTAACTATTAAAATTTGTTAAAGTGTTTAGCGATCGATATTTTAAATTAGTCATTTTGATAACCATCATCAATATATAGAACAGTGAATAGTATCATTATAAACTTAAGCAAATTATTTTAAAAAATTGCACTAAAATTTAGTAAAAAAAACATGACAGTAATTTACACGACATAATTAATGGCTTTTTCTCTTGTGAAAAAAATCTTGATATTCTAGTTACGAAATGCTGCGTAGTCTAACTATAAATTAGTTTTATCAATTGCACAATTATTGCCATTACAGTAAATTATCTAATCAAAACTGTAAATATTACAAGGTGTAAAAATTAATTTCTATTATTTTATAATTTAAAGAAATTAAATTAATAATAGAACAAGTGCCAAAATATTTAGCTATTGAATCTTTATATATTTATATTGCTTATTTTATTTAAAAATATTTAAAAAGAAAAAAATTTGTCATTAATTTTTTTCGGTGAAAACTATGTATTAAATTATATAATTATTAATAATATAACGAAAAGTGCAATCTTTATTTTTCTCATTTTATATACAAAAACTGCTTAAAATTTAAAGAATAAAATAATCGATAATGTACTACTAAAATCGGAGAGAGTTTATGCAAACAGAAAATTTCATTACATAACTATGTATCTATTTTTCAATGAAATTTAAATAATTTTAGAAACTAATAATAATAATAATTGAAAAACGAAATTTATTAAAATTATAAGCAAAGGACCAAAATTAAAATTTTGCGTGATGATTATTTAGTCTCGTCTATCTAAAGAAAACAAGAAATAATGCTTTATTATATATATACTCAGTATATAATTGTTTAAATTGGATATATGCATTATAGTGTTAAACACTAGAAATTTAGTTGAAAAATTGCTCAAACAATATGTTAGAATTTTTGCAAATTATTATTAATATACTCTAAAATTAAAACTTCTGCAAATATTCCATAGCTTCATTATATTAATACATTGTTATAAAAGAAATTAATTTAATTTTTGTAAAACAAAAAAATAATAAAACCTATACTACATATCAGTACCACATATCTTACAACATTGCTAAAAAAGTTATATTGCTAAAATGCAATATAATCTTAAGAATATTAATAATTAAATTTAGTCACTGTAGATAAATAAGATATTCATTAGATGAGTAAAATCCAAAATCAAGTCAATACATATCCAACAATTGCTCTTTAGATTTAGAGTATCAGATTTTTTTTTTTCATTTTAAACATCATATGTACATAAATATCTGCAGTCCATTTAAATGGAATTGTTAGTATTTCATATTTGGATCTACATGCTGTGATGAACAGACAAGTTGTAATTTTAATTTGCTCTGCTCCACAGTAATAACAATAAACACAAAGTGTATGAGTATAACTTAAAACATGCATTACATAAAACTGAAAGTGATATATCAAGTACCTGTTACATGTTTTAGTTTTCAATGGTACAACTTGTTTCCATCCAAGAATTCAGTCATAGAAGAATAGTTTAAAAAACAGCTATCCTCTAAATCAGAAGTACAAATTTATGTTTCCGATATTTGTATATATATATATATATATATATATGCATTGTATCTTACATAAATTAAGTACTTGGATTTATTTATGCTCAATCCAATTACTTAAATTTTACGTGTTATAAATAAATAGCGCTTACGAAACATCAAAAATTAGTAGTTATTAATAAACTTTTTCTTTTAAAAAAATTTATACGAATAATTTTAAAATATTTCTCTTTCAATTTAAATAAAAACGAATTATGAAATGCATATAAAAATATTTTATTATAATAAAAATTAACATTTTATTATATATGTGTAATAACGCAAACTAACTGCATAATCATCATGCTGATTTAGAGGATAAATATAAATAGAAAACTAAATATGCATAAATAAAATTAAAATATATACTGTATATTAAACAAATGGAAGGAAAAAGCTCATTTTTGCTCTCTTTTATGACTACCGTTTGTTGTAAATATAATGTAATAAATATAGTGAACTGTTTATTAATACTAAAATATAACAAAGTGTTTACTTACATAGCTTAGTAGTAAGATTAGATAGATTTTGCATATAGAAAAATATTTCAGTATAATTTTTAAATTCTATTGTATTATTGAATACTTTGCAATATTAAAATATTCTTCACAAAAAGAATTAATGTAAAATTATGTTAAGAACTTAAATAAATGTTAAGAAAATGAAATTTTAGTATTTCATTCTTCCTTATTACTTAGTAAAAATTTATTACTTTTAACAGACATACAATAAAATATAATGATTTATTCAAAAAAAATAAAATAACAGACAGTATGACATTTTGTCGTATTTATTATTTTTAAAAAGTAACAATAACAAACATGTAAAGTATACACCAGTCGTTTAAAATGGAATTTGAGAAATATATATGTATGAGAGACAAACATTAAATATATCACAATAACTATGTTCCCAAGTTCACAATATTTAAAAAAAAATAAATAGTACAAAATAACACAAAGATAAAACTAATAATAATAATAATAATAATAAACTCTAGAGCAATATTTACATATTGTTTCCTGAGTTACATTAAAAAAAAATTTTAGTGATATTACTTGATAATTTACAGTTTATATATTTAATTAACAAAATTAATATCAATTTCTTCGACAGCATTAATTAGGAATTCTATCTTATCTTTAAATGAACTTTCAAAGAATTTTTTGCTAATTAATTTCCAATCTTAATGAAACATTTATAATTTTTTACAATAATTTTAGCATTTTTGTGAAAATAAAAAATTTACAGTAAAATATGATTAATTCAAATAAAAATTGAAACAATAATTGAGCAAAATTCATGAATTCAGTTAATACTGCATGTGATTCTTTTTAAATATTACAGATCACCATAGTAAATAGGATTATTCTATTTACATTCTATATATATATATTTTACTATATGCACTTCAAAATGCGGTTACAGTACTTTGCTTTCTTTTCATACGTAAAATACTGCCAGTTTATGTTTAAAACAAAGTTTTATAAATGTCTAATTTAGAAACATTCATTTTAACATGAATTTTGTTACTATTGGGTTTGAAATCTTTATGGTCAAATCTTCATTGGAATTGTTTTATTTAATAAATCCAGAGCATTGTTAATCTGGATTAATGACAAATTTATTGTGCATAAAATAAAAAGACTAAAAATTATTGATACTATACTCATAATAAAAATTAGATAAGATACTTCAATGAAAATTTATGATAAAATGTCCTTGATTAAACGAAAATAATGAACTGAATTCAGTCAAAACAGGAAACACTCTCAATCGACAAAATATTCTTTAACAATTTTAATCTAAACAGCATAACTACAAATTCATATTTACAAAATAAAAACATTCAGATAGCAGTGATATTTTCTCCTTATGTCAGCTATTACCATTAAAAAATGTAATGCAATCATTTACATTTTTAAATTAACATTTACAATTTTTAATTTATGAATTTTAGTATTTATACATTTAATAAACAAAAAAAATTCACTTAAATTCGTTACTGCATTCTCTTCAGTTAATAATAATATACAGTATTTTAATGAATTTTAATAGCTTCTATATATAAATGATATTCAATACACACGGAAGCATCACTTAGCTTTCACTTACACTAATGTGTTGCAACCAAACCTGATCTGCATTTCTAAAAGGTGAAACCATCGAAATTCAATAAAAAATGTTTTATTAAGTGAAAATATGTTTTCCTGTTGAATATAGTGTTATTTATTCAGTCAAAGACATTTTAAAGATTTTTATTGAAGTTTATCATTCACAGTAAGTTGTCTAAAATATCAATTAAAGAAATAAAGATTAAATTTCATCACATAATATTCAATATAAAGAACAACTTTTGTATGAATTTTCTTGACATTTTATTTGATATATCATCATATTTAAAAAAAAACTTACATATACATTATATTATTCTTAGATTTTTATGACATATTATTTTTTTAATTTTATAATTTAGATTTCCTTTAAATAAAATAGAATTTATAAACTGTTACTTAAACAAGCTATTAATTTTTATTATATCAGTTTAACTATAAATTATATGATTAATCACTTTGAAATACATCATTTTTAACATTTTAAAATTTGTTTAATATTTGATTCAACTAAATCTAAATTTTATTTAAAAATTAAAGTTGATATTTTAAATACATTAAAAATATTTAATTTTGAAAAATAAATATTGGTTTATAAGAAAATTTATTTATTCATTCGTGTTTAGTAAAAAATGATTCTTTAGTTTTTAAAACTGTATTGAGATATATCTAGATCTCTGAAAAACATAATCTGATATTAAATTAGACAATGATGAAAATTTGACTCTTTAGTTAACATTTTATCAATAAGTCTAAAATAATTTATATCCATAACTAAATGCTTTAATTACTGGTATAAAACTTTTTCTAAAAAGTAAAAGAGTCCTTTAGGAACTTTATCAAACATCTAAAACTATACTGTACTTTTCCGTTGAATTACTTTTTATAAAATAAAATATATTAAGTATAAAATTAAAAAATATTTTGCATTGCCTTCCTTTACACTATAATAAAATTTTATTTCATATATTTAAAAAATATATTTATATCGAAATGATAATACCAATATATACAAATTTATAATAAACTATATACTTTATGCTCAGGTGTAATACTAATATTTTTAATATTGAAATAAATTTAATCTGACTCCTAAAACAATCACAATTAAATCGAAATATACCTTTCGTTTTATGCTATTTGATCATAAAATTTCCAAACTATTTATTATTGATATGTATCGTATATGTTATAATAAAGTTCAAAAATATTTTATTTAAATGAAATCCTTTGACAAGTAGTAATGACTAGCTTTCATTACAAAATAAGTACACTTCAAAAATATTGTTCAAAGATATTTAAATTCAAACTTATATAAAAGTAATAGTAAATATATATTACAAAATTCCTATCATTTCAAACAAATGATATCTGTTTTTCTTGTCCATGCTTTATTGCCTTTTTATTCAATCGTCTGATCAATTTATTGCATAACCAACCAATTATCTATCATAAAGAAATAAAATATCTACTTCCTATAAAAATCCTTGGTTAATATTTAAAAGCACCTTGTTGTGCAGCCTTGCAAATAAAATTTTTTACAGTTGTCTCGTCCAACTTATTAAAAGCTTCTGTTTGTGCCACGGCTGTTAAATGATTGAGAGCAAATCTAAAGCAAAATTCTTCTAATTCCTAATAATAAATTATTTTAAAAGTTAGTATTAATAAATAAATATCTAAAAAATTAACAAATTTAAATGTATTATTTTCTATTAAACAAATGAACTGATTTTAAATAATATAACATAAAATTCTATTAAATATAGAACATCGATAGTTTGTTAAATCTAATAAGATAATAATTAAGAAAAAAAAAACTATGATAAAATCTTTAAAAAATGGCAAAAGTATGTATGAATTATATAAAGCAATTTAACAATTCCTTGGCAGTGTTTGTATTGTATATATAAAATTTCAAAATGTATGAGGCTATGAAAATATACAAACGGCATTTGGAAAGAAATGAGACTGCATCTACAGCAAATAAACTACTAACAATAAATAGAACAAACTTTAGAATGCAGTAAAACAAAACCAATGAATTTCAAATGTCAAGAAATGTTCATCTAGATCTTTATAAGCAATCAGTGTTTTATAAGGTTCCTTTAATATGACCCTACAAACTAATGTATGAACAAAAAAATGAAACATGAAACAGTTTAACTTATTTTTAAATATTCATATTCTCATTTAAATATTAATCATATACTTTACAATTCCTACTTTATTCTGAATACTGAAAACTTCTTTTCAATTCATGGAAAAATTTCTTATTACTGGTCTAGAAAATGCTGCAACAAATAAATTACATTTCTAAAAAGTGACAAATTATCAAGATCCTAGTATATGATTTTATAAAATATAAATCAGTTTACTAGCAACAACTTTTGAACAAGTAAGTTGAGTCATAATCAGGTAATTAAAAAATAATAATTCTATCATCAATTCAGATTGACATCATCACTTTTTTTTAATTCTTATTATTATATATTATTATTAGTTTGGAAATGATAATCGGACAATGTTCAATAAATGACTGATAATTTTATTTTTTCATTTTTCTTATTCATTATTTATAGTATACTGATATAGTATCAATTATGATACATCTATAATGATTATATAATGAACAAATTCTGCCATCTGGAACATTTTAGAAGAGATATTTTAATGAAATTAAATATAAAAAAAAGTCTTTTATATCTTTTATATTATTTAAATATAAAAGTCTTTAGTCTTTTATGTCAAGTATTCCAATTATTCCCAGTTTTATAGTTTTTTCTAAAAATATTTTCTTTTTAAGATATAAATATATCAGTCCACTTAATTCAAAACATGATATATGGGCAATCCCTGACATATGTAGATTATTTTAATTAAACAGCTAGACCTGAACCTGATTCCTTTCTGAAAAACTGAAGTTGTAGGATTCTGAATTGAATCAGATCCTCAAAGATGACAAGTGACTGTTTTACTAGGTGACTTATATTAAAGAACAAGCACAAATTATTTTTAATGTTAAGTCTTTGTGACCCACTAATACTCTATAAACATATGTTTAATGTACGTAGATTAAATTTATGTAGTTTCATGGAACAATTCATTTACATAAGAGTATAATAAAATGATCATTTCATAAACATTAAAAATAAGTGTATTTAATTTGGTAAATTTTTTCATATTATATATTTTCTTGATTCTCTTAAATGCAGTATATAATGATTGCCAGAAGTACAGATACTAGAGATTTTTTGTTAGTTTCAATGTGAAGTTTCAAACATCAAAGATAAATATACTTCATTGTTAATCTTTTTATTATATTATTGCATAAATAGAATAATGCAAATTAATTATCCAAAATTTTGCTAACTGTTCAGAACAATTAGAGATTTCACAAACTTGGTCAGAAATATCAGAGATTGTATCAGGCAATCAATAAAGTTCTACAGATTTTTATATGATCAAATTGCATGCACTCTCCATAATATTCTTTCAGAAATGAGACAGATAAGAGGAAGATAATGTGTTAGTATTTCCTCTTGTAGCAGGCTGATAGTAGTCATCACAGTTAAATGAGGACATCAGTGGGAGCCAGTCAAACATGGGAACCCCAAACAGTTTTATATGGATTTGTACGTTGTATGAGTTTAAACTGGGAATGAACACTAGTAAGCAGGAAGAAAAATATGTCAGACATTCAGTAGGGATATGGTAAATGAGTATACAGAACAATGATAATTTAACAAATTTAAGGATAGTAATGAATCCCTCCAGCATGTATCATGTACAAGACATCCACAAGCCACAGACAATGAGGCAACTATCAAGACTGATAATGGCCAAACATGTGAAACATTAGGAGAAGCATTCAATTGCAGTAAAAAAAAAAACCATTTGACAATACCTTCATCAACTTGGGAAATGATATAAAGTGGGACAATGAGTTCCACAAGTTGACTGTACCTCAGAAAGCTACACAAGCAAATATTTCTTTGTTGTCTTGTCAAAAGAAGAATCCATTTCTGGACAGAATGCTGATCTGCAATGAAAAGTGAGTTCTTTACAATACTCCATGGCACTATTATCATTGGTTGGCACCACATGAACCTTCTCCTAAATAACCAAAACCATCACTGCATCAACAGAAAGTTATGCTCTATGTTCGGTGGACTGTTCAGGATATCATGTATCTCAAACTGCTGCCATCTAACCAGACAATCAATGCAACTGTGTACTCTTAGCAATTGGAACTTGTACATGAAAACTGAAAACCATGGAGCCAGTGCTTGTTAATCACAGAAGTATCATACTGTTACAGGACAACATGAAGAGACAAGTTGCTAAGGTCGCCCTTGACACCATTATCTGACTTAGTTGGGAAACATTAATGTATCCTCCATATTCCCAACATTGCACCTTCGGATTACCATTTGTTTCATTCATTAGATAACCATCTGTGAAGATGATGGTTCCAAATCCTTCACAAGATGATATAAATATGCACTGGATGACTTCTTTGGTTCACATTCTGCTGAATTCTACCATCATGGGATCCATAATCTGCCTAACCACTGGAGACAGATCAATGCTGATGATAGGATAGAAAGAGCAAGGGGCCTATACAGCCCAAGCACCGTGACCAATATTGGTCTATTGTGCACAATGCTGATGATAGAGACTATTTCTGATTTCCAAGTATATCTTACTTCATGTTATCATGTTTTTCTTTGTAGGATAAAAATCCAACAGAACTTTATTGATTGCCTTATATTTCTATATCAAATAGTGATCCCCTACATTGTAAAATGTTTAATTTGTTAATATATGCGTTTTCTGATAGATAAAATTTAATTATCTACATATTATTTTAATATTTCATAAACAATAAAAATTTTAAGCAATAAATTTTATGATACATATTATCCATAAAATTCTTACTATTAGCCTGAGAAAATATAATATTTTTGTAACAACAATAATATTAATAATTCTATACAGCTAGTTCTCGACTTACGACCACGATCGGTTCCGACAGACCGGTCGTAACACGAATTGGTCGTAAGTCGAGTAGGCTATATGTACACTGTACAGTAATGTGAATTTATGTTATAAATTCACATTACTGTACAGTGTAACATTAATTAAGTTACATTATTCGACTTTACGATTATGGTCGTAAAGTCGAATGGTCGTAAGTCGCATAGGTCGTAAGTCGAGAACTAGCTGTAATTACTTTATTCTTAAAGAAAGAAAGAGAAGATATATTCAGGGATCAATTTTTTTGAAGAATAAAAAATAAACAGAACTATGGGAAAGAAAGCAAGAATCTTGCCATAATGCATTAGTACTATATTACTAAATGGTGGCTAAAGAATATCAAAATTTCATCTTATCAATTCAGAAGTTGGAATATAAAGCATCTCTTTCTTTTATACTTAGGATATTTTAAAAAAACTTGGTAATATAATTGGGCTTATATCATATTTTAAAATATGGAAAGAGAAAATTTAAAGGATTTTTTCTCTTAATATTTTTGAATATCAAAAAATGAAATTCTGTGAGTAAATCAATGAATTGATGATGTATCTTAAATCATCAATTTACTGAGTTACTGATTATCTATCAAAAAATATGGTAATTTATTTTAATAATGAAATTTAACTGCAGAGATTCTATTATTTCATTTCATTCAAACACTGAAATTGCAACTCCTGGTTGAGATTAAGTTATTTTTAATTAAGCTGTCAAATCTCACTAGGGATAAGTTTGGCAGTGACCATTCCAGAACTCATCACAGACTGATCAATATCAAATGAAATCAATCAGACAGTTGAAGGATGGGATTTAATACCAAACATGAATCTCTCCTAAAAAATTGAAGGTGTGGAACCAGAATTGAATCTAGAGCCTCTGAAATAATAAATTATTGCTTTATAACATGACCATCAACTTGGTTGAGAAAAATTTTGAAAACAATGTCATCTGGTAAAGATTAATGAACAGAATAATGATGATCAATATTACTGACACAACTTATAAAAAAATTTATCTACTATACAAATAATCTATATATAAATAAAGATTACTTGTATACTAAATAGATTTTTCTGTAAGTAGACATACAAATAATCCTTACATAAGTAAAAGTTATTTGTATACTACAGTAGAACCCCACTTATATGTTTTTTGAAGGGGATTGATAAAAATTATGTACAAGTGAAATTAACATTAAAATGACTTTTTATTTTAACTTTAAATGTTGAAAAAATACATTAAAACTTAAAATTTAAAAAAGTTAAACTACATATTGTATTACATATGTTTTTCCTTACATTAAAACTTAAAATTAAGAAGTTTAATTAACAATGATGGGCAAATACAGTTATTTTGGCATAAAGAAAGAATC
>WUQG02404935.1:0-43462 GCA_011317285.2 Androctonus mauritanicus | reverse complement strand
ATAGCGAAATCTATCATTAGTGTATTATGTATTCGTGACTTCACGAACATATGATAGGCACGAGTGTCCAGTACTAAACATGAAAATCAGCTAGATGAATGTAGCTAAACTTCTAAATTAGTACTCTTCTACTTTTAGTTTAAATATAAAATAAATAATGATAATAAACTTAAAATATTATAACTAAACAAATTTTAACTAAAACTTATAAAATAGATTATTTTAAATGAATGAAACAATCAACTAGTAAAAAGAAAGAAAATTCTTTTTAAGGATACACGATAGACTAAAATTCAAATTTTGAAACTTATCCATTAGAAAATTTTCATGCAATCTGACGATTTATATAAAGAATATCTACAACGATTCAAAATCAAAAACTAAAATTGTTTAAAGTAGATATATATCTTACTGGATACAGAAAATATTTTATTTTATATCGTAGATAACTACAGATATAAATTATTTTTTTTATAACATATTGTCACAATAAACTTACAGTCAATGACCAAGATTACTGAGGAATAATAAACTCATTACAGCTAACCACACATTAAGAATTCACTTCGGATACACTAATGTTCAGATTCTCCAACACAATTTATCTCTGTTTAGAATTAATGTTTGAAAACAGTGAAAGAATAAAAACATTTGTACTCTGTTTAAATTAGAATTTTAATTATATGTATATTAAATATTATATATTAACATAATAATTAAACTAGTATTGTTGAAATGTTAACTATATAATTTTATTCTAATTCTATATTCGTCTTTCTATAATCATTTTATATTATCAAGAATTATTTAGGAAGATTTTTCTTCTAGCTATTGTTTGCAATAGTTCTTAAGTTTACAACTACCAAAAATAAAACAAACGAAATTAACTTACCCTATCTTTAAACAATACATTTAGATTAATACAGAAAACGAATAAAATATCAAAGATCAAGTGACAAAGTTTAAATCTGTGTAATCTTCAGTAATTAAATTTAATTACTTTAAGTTGTCAGAAAGACAAAATAACATTCTTACAACAAGTTAAGACAGAAGATTAAATGACGATCCACCTGTCAATTTTGTTACTGAACTTTGCTGTTTTATCTGTTTATAAGCCACCCAAAAAAATTTTATATCCATCATCTAATTTTGTCAGACGTCAATGGAGAAAAATCCTTTATTGTTGATCACTGAGACGAACTATTCTCGAATTATTATTGATAGTTACGATTGTCAAATGATAAAATTTTCCTTTTCAAAGAATCGATCTTCTACATGGATGTAATATTACCTGAAAAGATATATATTTTTTTAGATTATAAGGTCTTGTTCCGTATATGGATTTGTTGTGATATCTTTTTGATGCTCGATGTCAATCCTCATATCGATTTTTTAACAAAATGATTACAACTAGATTAATATTTTGGGGATACATAATGCAAACATTATTTATATAAAATGCATAAAAATAATTTAAAAAATATTTCATGTTATATGAAAATATCGCATTTCTATACGTTATAGTGAAAAGTAATGCTGCACATTTTTAAAGGAAAAATAAGATAATTTATATCTACTTTTTCGAGCTTTTACGTAACAAAAATTTTAAGTAAAGTATAAATTTATAATAAAATATGTCGAAAGTATCATAGAAAAATACAATAGTTACGAATTTCTGGAAATCTTTTATCGATCGAATTTCTGACTAAAGAATTGTTCCTCTTGCTGAAAAAAATACTATTCTGAATGTAATTAAGTTATTGGGAAGGAAAAGCTAATTCTGATTACTCTGATAAGGAAATAAATTTTCTGCTTGTTTCCAAAAAGTAAACGTTCGTCTTGCTTCTAATTATCTTTCAATAGTCAGAATATAGACCAGTTTCTTTAATTATATTTGAAGAACAAAAAATAACTTTTTGTTTAAATGTTTAGAAAGTTTCATAAGCATAAATTAATTTCGATCAAGTATGATTCTATTAAAAAAAATTAATTTCATGATTATTATTTGAAAATGTACTGAAAATTTTTAGAAATTAAATATCAAAATCATTGCTATACAATGTTAATTCATTTGAGGCATCTGCTGTTTCAAATTTGATGCAGCTAATGGGTTTGATTTACTAACATTGTTGTGACATTGATATGTCAGGACGGTGTTGCATGTTATCTAGTGTGATGCCATTAAATATAGTGTAGCAATGGTAATTGCAATGATTAATACCCATTATCTTTCAATTGAAACAATGAGATTATCCAATACCGTATAACATAATGATATTAAAAACTCTAGTAACTAGTCAAGTGATCATAATTTTTATTAATGAATAAAAAATATATCATCACCATCAGTATTATGGTTTCAGTATTAAACAAAAAGTATTGTAGTTTGCAGTATTAGTTCATATTATGAATTGTGAAACTATTATTAATTTGATAATAAGGAAATTTTAGTCGATTATGTGGTTAAAATAATTAGTGTTTAACCACTGTGTAAATGATAATGTAGTCAATAGGATATAATATTCGAAATTAAACGTAATTATGATACAATTGTTAATATTGAAATAATAACGAATTATAAAAGTTACAATTTAAATATTAAATAGATCATCATCATTAATACGTATATCTTCAGGCTTGCTCTTCTTTAAATCAAATAATTTACACTTTAGCAATATCGCTAGTTATTTTGGCCACATGATCTTCTAAATCTTCTTTATTATTAAACTAATGCTAGTTTTGTTGTTCACGTTATAAACTACATCTTTATCAGCAATGCAATCCCCAATATGTTTGACTACCATACTAATGATCTTGAATAAATTGAAATCAATTCTTTTGAGCATCTACTTCACGTTTCCTTTATTTTGAACTATATTGAAGAAGAAAGAGAAAAAATAAAAAATAAAAATACAATTAGAAATGCCACATCATAATCCAACTTTTTTTTTTTACTCTCCAGAAATAAAACAGGAAATAAGCATTGACACCCTAAATAGCATTTGAGGACCACTCTGCCTTAAGCCATGTGGCATCATTTTAACCAGATTTTCCTTTGGGATGGCGATAATACCAATTTTTTTTTTTTTTGATAAGTTCTTTTAGTGACAAGAATGCTTTTTATCAAGTAGAAAAATCAAAAACTGCCACATTTTCAGAATTTCATTACAGAAAAAGTTTTATTCTTCAATTTTTTCTTGTTATATTTATTTAATATTAAATATAATTTAATTTATACTGTCATCTTAATTAAAATAATTTCAAAATCTAAACAAAAAAATAGTAGTGGAATCTCAATAAAATATTTAATAAATAAAGAATGATTAAAAAATCTTTATAAAAATGAATGAACAGAGTGAAAAATAAAGGTTTAAAATTCATCATTACTGGAATATTTACATTCAGACTTCGTTATGATCTTTTTTGATTTTGCTAATTCGCATTCAAGTCAAAATTTACTGAAAATACTATAAACGATAAAGAAAGAAAAGAAAGAAAATTTATAGCCAAATTTTTGTGTGTATTTAAAACAAAATGATCCACAAGTCAAGAAGAATCTGTATTCAACAACCAATCAACGTTCTCAGGAGAGTGGAGCAAACATAAATAACCATACAAAGCACCCTCGTTATCTTATCTACAACATTGTTCAGATTACTATTGATGCATTTTTGCTACGCAAACAGGATATTGAAGATCTCTTTAGTATGCAGCTATTCAGATGCAACTTCATCCCCTCTCTCTTCTTCTAAATCTTCAAATGAAAGTTTCTTTTTGCAATATTTTTCTTGATATTCATTTAACTGATTGAAGAGTCGATTTTTTCTTTTTATTTAAAAAAAATCTATTTTTTATATTGTACACTCTTAAATTTTTTACTGTCTATATCGATTGATGAAATAATATAATTACTCTCATTTATTTTAATCAATAAAATAGAAAAATTATAAAAAGAATAACTTCAGATAAAGTTTAGTTTATTTAATAACAGGTAAACCGATATTAGAATTAATAATTATCATTTTAATTAAATTAATTAATACAATGTATACTTATCTCTTATAATGTATAATAAATAGGTAATGTTATATTCTATTTTTAATTAGTATTATTATCTGATTAGCTGAAATATTCTCTTTCGTAACAATTACAGTAATGAAGTGGCAAAATAACAAAAATCTAATAATGTATTTAGTGTTATACATATTAAATATGTATTTTCGAATATATATTGTTAAAAATATAAATTATTGTTGAATACCGACTTTAAAATTTCAGTAGATGATCAAAGAAACTAGTAAGAGATAAATATATTTTAAATTAAATATGTTAACATCCAATTATAATTTTGAATAAATCACGTGTGAAAAATTTACTATGTTTAATTATTCAAAAATAAGAAAAAAAAAGAATAAAATTCTTCATCCGCTCCAATGTCTCAAATATCACTGACACGACACGACGCAATGAAGGAACAATCACTTTAATTTAATAAAAATAGCAACTGATGACAATACGTTTAATATAAAATGCATTTCTCTTATTTTACTTGTTAGTTTCATAAATTTGATGATACTCCGATAACAAATAAGGAATATATGAACATGTTCAATGTTTCGGAAATAAAGAAAATGAACGCTTTTTTTAATTTTGAAATTTATATATATTTAAAAAAATGATTTAAATATTTAAATTATTCATTATAAATCATAAGAAAAACGCTAATAATAAAAATGTCTTTTTGAATGATTTATAATTTTAAGAAAGATTAACATCATCTTTACGCTGTAATTATAATTATAAATTCCAGTTAATTTACTAAATGTTAGCTAATTTTTTATACACATATTAATATTAGTAAAGGTAAATTGACTAAATTTAGGAATTGTTCAGATTGATAGCGTGCCATTGTGTTCTCATTAAACATTTTCCCTTTTAATAATACTCTGTGTAAGAGATCTCTTTAATTATCCACTCAGGTTCTTAATTAATTACATAGTTAAAATATAATTTTATCAATTTAAGATTTTTAATATCTACAATAAATTTTGTCTCGAAACATTTTTTTTCAGACAGGAATCGAAAATTTAAATTTTGAAACGGGAGGAAAAAAAATATATATATTTATATTACGATTCCTATTAAACACACTTGTTTGTTTTCTTTTATTTCTTTCTGAAAACTTATCCAACATAAGATTCTTCTCGAAGACCACTCTCCAAAATTAGATTTATTTTTAATATTTGCGATTTATCGATTCATATTCTAAAAGTTTTCAGACTGCTTTACCAAATGTCTCAATGTTTCCATTAAACTTTTAGTAACTTTCTAGAGGATAAAGAAAAGAAAAAAAAAACACTGTACAAGAAAAGAATCTAGATGAGAAAGTCGACAAAAATCTGAAATACTTTTTCTTAGCTTCATTTTTTTTTTACTTGCAGAATATTTTAGTCTAGAAAAGTTATATATATATATATATATATAGTTCAACCGACAAAATCTCTAGCGTAATAAGGCCCTTTCCTCTGCAGGGTCGAACAAACAGGAAAATAAGACACGATCAAAGAGGACAAAGTTGTCGAGGTCGTAGCAGTAGGATTCTAGGAGTGTAGCCTACATTAAATCGATGACCAGCACAGACTGCGGTCTTCCTTCTTGCTATAAGACTACTGAAGCCATCGATAAAATACTCTGGTCAGTCGAAAGGATATAAATCTCCCAGGAGTTGATTGTCTTACTGAATTCTGTTTTTTTTTTTTTTCCTATTAAACTTTATCTATGTAGCAAAGTAGGGCTTCACTTGGAAAGCAGAACAACATAAAATAATAGTGCAACTTCCAAATAATATAAAACAAAAAATCCAACTGTAAGTTGACGATAAACAATAATCCCAATGTGTGACATGCTAGAATTTTTTTTCTTTGACTAAATTTATACCTCCAGGTATTGATAAAATATTTTTCTGCTTTGATTCTAATATTAATAATAATATATTACTAGCATAATTTTTTGCCGATTACAAAAATACTTGTTTATTTCGAAATATTTTTAATATATTTAATTAAATTTACAACATAAAAAAATTCGAATAGGATTTCATAAATGTTTAATAAGTATTTTTAAATTTTGATATTATTTATTTTTAAAACATACCCTTAAACTTTTATAAAAATACTTAGAAATGAGAATTTTCATTTTCTGTTACAAGTTTCAAAAAATCTTAACGTTCGGAATTCATAATATGATGATAACTTATATTGTCAAAAATATCAGCAAACTGTAATGTTATGGTGATTCGATTAAATTGCTTGGATGCATAATGAACTAAAACTATATATTTAATGTCTTCTGTTTCATATTCAATAAAACCAAAAGGTTTTAAATGTCAATTTATATTTTTATTACAATAAGAAATTTAAGTTAGAATAAAATTTTTATAAATTTTATGGTTTTAAATTATAATTATTTCACGAAAATATAACGCAAGTTATATATCATAATAATAATTCATTCTATACGTTTCTTGCACTATATTTATTATGGAAGAATAAACTTAAAATGCGCATTTTTCCGAAATAAAAAAACTTATTCAGTAAATATTTAATCGCGTATTAAATCTAATATTAAAATTATTTCTCTTGAAATTAATTAATATTTTTTCTATTTAATTAAAAGTATTTGTTTATTTATATATATCTCTCTCTTATATCAGGAAATTAGTGTAACTTTGTTAAAATTAATTGACTGAATTTTTTCAAAATTTAAAAAAGTTTTAAACAACATAATTTTATTTATCTAAATTATCGAATTAAATTTATTTTTTTAAAACTAATACATTTTATTTTTTTCAAAACCGAGAAAAAATAATCATATTCCATTATTAAAAGAAAAATAATAGTCCTATTAAAATAGAAACAGGAGGAGGTAAATTAACAATTATTTTTCATATTTGTATCAGTTAATTTGAACTGCTTTACATGTATCATTTGCTTTAATGATATTTTTCTCTGATTTTTTTAATTATAATTACAGCGGTTTTAACTCATTCCTTAGTAAGGTTTCTTTGGATAATAAAGGTCAATCTCGACAGCCAATTTGTTTCTAATAAAAAAGTGTATAAATATAATTTTTATGCTGTACTGGCAAATTCTATCATAATTCATAAATAAATACATGCAATATAAAAAAAATTAAACATTAAATAACAGAATAAACAAATAATTAAATAGGATTAATTTATATAAAAAAGTAATATATATAACTTATATTGAAGTTTTATTGATACAGCATTTTGAACAGTTTTATATTTTTATATTTTTCGTCACATATATTTTCATCATATCATATGTATCGGTTATATTCTGTGATGTAAGAATCAGAGAATTATATTTACATATTTTTTGCAAAATTGTATTTACGATATAAAGTATTCTCTCCGTATTCTATTTGAAAAATCAATCAAAACAAAAATGGCTTATTATATATGTACAATCATTAATTCGCAAAGAAATTAAATTATTTATATTTTATTGAAATTTAATTATTCCATTCTCAAATAAAATAAAATAAAATAAATTCAATATGATCATATGAAGATTTCTGAATTATTTCACTGTCTTAAGATAGATGCATTTGATTTATATTATTTTATTATATTTTAAAAATTTATCTAATGGTTTATTATTCTTAAAATTTGTTTAATTTATGTAAAAAAAATTAAGAATAATTATTAAATTTAAAATAACTTAAATAATAATAATATGCATTATAGGCCTATAAAAGAAAGCACTTTTATCATTCCAATTTACATTTTACCAATATATAATATTGAATTTTTGTTTAATCTAATCAAAAATTATTGAAAAACTTTTATCAAATGCCATTTTGTTTCAGAAAAAATGAATATAGTAAGCAACTATCTTTAAAAAATAATAGAATCAATACGATGATTTTCTTAAGTATAGATTGGAAGAATAGTTCAAAAATGAATACAGTGTATTATTTTTTTTTCTACTAAACGCAATAATAACTAAGATTGAATTTTCAAGAAATTATTAAAAATAAAAATCTCAATGAAATGAAATCAAAGTTGCTTGTCTATAGAATAACAAGTTCCAAGATCTGAATTACTGTGGATCTCATTCGTGAAGACTTCATAATATATAAAGAAATTGGAAAAGTATTAACAGATTCATTTTATAAATTCCCTTTGGCAATTCATGAACTGTAAATATTTTTGAAATGATTACAGACATATATGAATTCTAAAAAAAAGATGGTAGCAGTTAGTATGGTTATCATCTAGAAAGCAAATAGATTTAATAAAAAAACTATCTTTGATTTCATGCCATATCTCACATTAGTAAATTAAGAATTTAAGATGATTATAAATAAATGATTTCTTAATGATTGTTTCTGGAATCATTAAGATGCTTCTTCTCTTTCTTGGTTTGAGTCCTAAAAAATCAATTTATTAATGAACCATTTTCTTTTATATATTTTAGCATATTTCGAAAGAAAGAAGATAAATAATATGCAAAATAATATTAAATAATTAATAATATTAATTATTTAATATTTAAAATGAATTAATTATTTAATGTTTTAAAATGAATAAAAAGCTTATCTAGGACTAAAAATAAATTTTAATATATTAAAGAACATTATAATTTATTAATTATAATTTCCTTTAATGTTTATCACTGAAAATAAAATTCTATGCTCTATATTATTTTTTAATAATTTAAAACATTTGAAAATTAATAAACTTACATGAAAAAATAAAACTAAAACAAATTTAATTTAATTATAATAATATCGTGATATTTTCAGGAAAAAAAACATTAATACAGTTTTAAATTATAATAAATAGCATTATTTGTAATTTATCTAACAAATTTTACAACCAATTGCATTTAAATTTGCATAAAACTAAAATTAGTTAAATTTTTTTAATTTTTATATGAAGTGATTTGTAGTGAAGACAGCAGTGGGAGGAACTTTTCCCTAGTCTGTAATATCGTAACAACAGATTGCCTCAATTGCCTCTCCGTTTATTGTTTTAGGCTCTGTGTATAAAGCAATTTGAATGTCAAATAGGAATGGGAACGTACATCCAACCATGTAGTCCAAGTCTTACAGTGTTCTCCTAAGAAGATCATGGGAGCAATAACGTTACCAGCTTTAAAAAAATAAGAACTTACATAAATATTTATCAATAGATGTCACCAGATGAAGTAAAAGATATAGAAAAAAAATTATTTCTTATACAAATAGACGAATCTATTTTAAATTTTAAATAACTTGATATTACATAAATTTTATATATATAATAAAATTACAGAAAAAATAATTTACTTCGATATTTTTATATATTTAGCTAATTTAAAATTGTAATTAATTCCGAATTTTTATTTGTTAATTTTTACATAAAGCAAAAAAAATTAATAAATTTTTATAAATATCCAATACATATTAAAATCTATTTATTGCATTATACATTGCTTTAATGATTTATTTTATTTATTAAAATATTCAACTTATATCATTATATTTCTTCGGATGTAAATCAATATGTTTAAAAATCAATAAAGGAGTCATTAACAGTAACAATATTAATCATATAAATCGTGACAGCATGCGTGATTATAATTTTATTTCTAATTATGTTTTCTTATGTTCGATAAAATTACAATATTGATTAATTTTCGGTAATTTATAGTCCTTGAATAATTTTCTCTTCATCGATTATCAATCATAACATTTGTTATAGTAAGCCATCATGTTAAAGTATTAATGAAAATTATTAAATTTAAATATATATATATATACCGTATATATATTATAGAAATATATATATAAATATATAAAATTTTTTACTTCTCTATTTTTTGAAAGCTTTTGTGTATTATTTTTTTAATAAGTTAGCTATTATTGGATTGAAGTAAAGTATCTGCCGATCTGTTATAAAATAAATAATAAGCTTAATTGGTTCGTTAAATTGATAGAAGCTTAGCAAGATCTTTCAGAGAAGAGCTCATACAATTTCTAAAGAAATAAAATAAACAAACATTTTTTTTTCTTCTTTAAAAACTTCTTAATCTTTTCATATAGTTGAGAGATTAATAGAAGAAAAACACAAATTAAATTATGTATTTTTTAAAAATAAAACAAAATTAAGAAAAAAATATTCAAATATATTATCAGAATTATTATTTTTAACATTACTGTATATTTAATTTACTTAATGTTATCTAAATTTTATTAGAAATAAAGAATAAAAAACTATTCGCAAGTATAAATTTTTATATATAATCTTAATTAACTAAAAACATTAAATAATCTTAATAAATATTGTCCTGTATTAAAACATTTCATTAGAATAAAGACTTCTTTTATAAGATTAAAAAGTAGACCAAAGTTGATTAGTTAGATAAGGTTAATGTATATTAATTTTTATTAGGTCAGATTAAATTAAATTATTTTTATATTTTATTTATGTAGTAGTTACAAAGTAACATTGGCAAAAGAAAATCAGGGAAAATTATAAGAATTAGTCTCAATGGTTTTTTTTTTCTTTGAATTATTTTAGATACAGAATATTTATTCTTTAATTTAATGCCATTAGAAGAGGAATCTAAAGGATAAACACAGTGGAACATTAATTGTCGTAAAATCGATTATCTAAACGGTTGTTCAATCGAATGGGCAAAATCCATCAATACATATTAAAGTAAAACTTTCTTTTAACGTAATTTCTACTAATAGAACTTCTTACAGTTTCATTATAGAAATTTATAATTTACTTTATTTGTATGCATTAATTATATAAAGTTTGCTGTATAAGTACTATAATCAAGGACGACAGATTTTTTTTAATTATCACAGTTTAATTGTACAATGTTCATTATTTTATATATAGTCTATCTCATAAAATATTTAGCTTAGCGGTAAAAGTGTTCGAGATTCGCATTTTGAATAGTTAAGTAATAAATTTGAAACTTATCTCTTGAATAATCTATTTAACCATTAACTATTTGAAAACAGAATTTAATAAATTATAATAGAACATGTTACATCATTCAGTTTTATATTTTTGTTAATTAAAATTATATTGTAGAAATTAAAATATAGCAACATTTTTAATGGATCTTATTGATTTGGTCACATTATGAATTTATTCTTCTCTATATTACGTAAAATTTGTTATTCTTTTATTTTTTAATATTAAACATCTTTATATATTCGTCATTAAGTTTTTTTTATGTTTAGCATAAAAAATTTCGTATTATTTTTGACAATTTTCAAATTCATGAAAAGATGTCATTAAAAATTATTTAAAAATTCGAATAATAAGATATTAATCCGAATAATTCATCATTCAAATAAACCATTCATTAAAATGTTCCTTTAAATTTGCTTTTAAATATCTTCACTAAAACAGTGTTAATGAAGACAACACATCCTCGGGATTTTAAATGAAAATCTATAACCATTAAGTTTACTAACTGCACCATGAATGTATCTGAAGAAGAAAATGAGATCTTGGAATTTAATTAGTGTTTAGTTTTAATTTGAAGTTGTTGAGGGAGGAAGTAACATATAAAAAGAAAAATCTCATATTCTTCGAGCGAATTCGCCTTGTATATTATTAAAAATTCATTTTGAAATCAGGAATTAGTAATGACGGTTAAACTGCTTTCATAACTGTGCACAATCTACGTTGCAAATATTTGGATAGGCATTTCGCTTTCACTAACACCTATAATATATTCTAATCTTCCTGTGAATCCAACCACAAATAAGTTTGTATAATGGAATTAAAAGAGGTTAAATTTTCCGTAAAGAATTATCCTGAAAGCTTCTATCTATCTAAGGTACCTATTATCTTTTAATAGGATCTACATATTGTCCTTTTTCTAATAATCTACAAGTTATGAAATTTTAATTTTGTTTTTCAACTACTTCGTCCTGTAAAGTTTTAATTTATGAAAACAAAAATTTTTAAATGTCTTTTTCGTACATAAGTAGATAAATTGATCCTCTATCAAATAACATATCTACAATAATTACATTTGCCAACTTATACAGTACTACGTTTTAATAAAATATTTATACTCTCCTATAATGCGCTTAAATTTTCTATTTATTGATTCCCTATAAATAAGTTGCAAAAATTGTTATTATAATTTATAGGAAAACTAAGTTTATAATTATTTCTAAGGAAATAACTTTGAGTTTTGCACCATTTTAACTGATGTAAAACTCAGAGTTAGTACAAGTTAGTACAAAAGATAGTACAAGTATTTCAGTTAGCTGATATGTTATATTGAGACTGATTAAAGTATAAATTGAGATTGATTTAAATATAAAATATTGTACTTAAATTATAAATTAAATAAATAAAATAGAAATTTATCCTTAACATCCAAACTTCAAATATATACTAAAATTTAATTAATTAAAAAATTTATCAAATATATCAAAAGTAAAAAATGTAAATTTATTTTAAATACAAAAAATTTTTAAATTATTTTAAAATATAGGCTATATTCTAAATTTCTTTCAGTTTATTTCAAATCTTAACTATTGTAATCTGCATTTGCTTTTAAATCAAGTTGATAATGGGGAAAAAAGAAAAATAAACCATAATTGACGGCATGATAATGTTTAGCTCTTCGCAACATCAGAGCTATTTTAATGACATTATGTACAACATTGACTTTCTTCGGATTACTCTTCACTTACATGACTGGATCATTAGCGAAATCCTTCAAGTATTGTCGATCTTTTCTTTCAGCTATACAACGGAAGCATACACCGAAGAAATTCCCTCTTTTTGGCTCGGTAATAGTGGGGTTTAGGAGTAATAAATCTTCTAAGTTGTCACACGTCATCTCTCAGGTAACCGGTTAAGCAGTGACCGGATTTTGTTACTGTTAGTGTCCCTACCTCATACCAAATTTACGATGAATACCTTCAGTAATGAGAATGTTTTTATGATCCTTGAAATGTTGCTTCTAACTTACTAAAAGTAAAGTTTGAAACTAGCGCCAATAATGCTTAAATCTTTACTTAACGGCCGTTCTCCCGAATAGATTTTTTTAATAATTTATTAATCTTTTTTTAATATTTTTTTTTTCATTTTTTCTTAACTTTTGCATCTATTCTATGGCGTTAAAGGAATAAAAAAATACTTACATCAAGTTTCAAAATAGCTAATGTTAATCTGAATCACTTAGAGAGAATATCTCCATTTCTTTGATGATTAATTCGAATTTTGAGAAGGAAAAAACAAATACAAGCTATAATAATTGCAGTTATTATTGAATAAAGGCAGTAATAATTGTTGTTTTTGAGTGAGTAAGCGAAGAAAAAGCACTAATATAGAACGATTATCAGTATAAACATTAGCTCAAAAATAAAATTAATTTAAGCATTTATGCAAAAATAATGTAATATACTAAACCAATGCAAAAATGCAAGTATATAATAAGCTATAATCAGCTTTAACAAATATAATCTTGAGCAACTTAGAAGAACAAGAGCAATATCAAAATTAACAGGACCTAACCGCATAATAAAAAACATAAACACCATCATAAGAGTAAGAACAAGGTGAATGACAAGTAAAAAATAAGCTTAAAAACAAGAACAAAATAAAAAACATCATTATGAAAACGAGCATAAAGACAAAACTGTAGTCAAGTAAAAAATTATTTTAAAATATGCTGAATTTTTAACAATATTATGATTAAAATTTTTATATGAAAATATAAAATAAACTGTCGTAGTTATATTGTCACTGTTGAGGTAAGAATGGCAATACAACTGTTATTACCCATAATAAATCATCATTAACATTAACCTAAATGATACTGTAGAAGTTTAGAAAGATTATTCATTTAATTCATTTTAATAATAATGGTTGGCCATAATTTTGAATTGTGTAACCATCTTCATATCATTATAGTTGTAAAATCTCATCTCATCGAAAAATTTACAATCTAATAATCTACTAAAAGTAATTATAAGTTAACTACAAAAATAAATATAAGTTTACTTTAATTAAATAACTTGGACACTCTAGCGACTTTTTTACTTCGGTAAAAAACAGAGACATTGTTACTTGTATGGAGTTATTGCCATTTTTGTTTTATATGAAGATTTATATATGCCATTCATCATGATATAAATATAGAATAAGAGTAGGATATAATTTATCTTCTTAAAAAGGATATATATTTATGTTTGTGGATGTGTGTGTATATATATATATATAATTTTATTTATGTTATGTATCAAAATATATAGAATTTAATAGAGGGTTGTTAATTTAAAATTTTATATAAAATAAGAAACAAATTATCAATAAAATATATTACATTTTAAAAATTATTCATATATATTTATAATTCAATAATGAAATGCATTTTTACTAGGATTAATCGATTTATTTTATTATATTGTATATAATATATAAAAATGAGTAAAATGTAATTTTCTTTACTCATTTATGCTGTTATTTTAAACATGAATAAAATAAATAATTTGATTAAATATTTTACTTTATAGTTTAATGAGAAAAATATTTGATGTTTCTTTTCTCTTTTTTTATTGATTTAAAAACTATTCTATATTATATTTTGTTTTTTTTTAACATTTATAAATAATTAATGCTATTATTATATGCTATAATTGATATAAAATTGCATAGTATAATATATATACATTATCCATCATAAATATAAAATTAGACCATAATCAATTGATTCTAGACGATGATTAGTGAATTATATATGCTTAATAGTTAGACAGTATTGAATTATTAAATATAATTAATTACTTTCTAATATAATTCGAGATATATTATTACATTCTACCATTTTATATTCTCTTTTTTTATTATATTGTAGTTATTGTATAATTTTTCTAATATTATGCTATTTTTTACAATTAATGAAAAAAATAGGAAATAATTTTCTTTCTGACATTTATGTAAAAAAAACAAGAAAAAATTTTGTTTCGGAAAATTTTTATCAGTGATAAATGTATGAAATAACAATATATTTTTGTTTACGAATGTTTATATACACATAATAAATTCAAGAACAACAGAGAATTTTGTATGTGAACATTTATGTTTGTGATAAATGTAAACATTTTTGTTTCCCAAAACATATTATGTCTATGATAAATATAAGAAACCAAAATCATTTTATTTCTGAATATTTATGTTCGTGATAAATACAAGAAGTTTCAAAATATTTTGTTTTACCATATTTTATATATTTACAGTTAAATTCATGAAGTAATTATTTGAACTTTTGGATATTTATGTACATGATACAATATTTTTACAATATTTAATTTGATAATTAAATATTGTAAAAATCTGTATAATATTAATATAATACAGATTTTTATAATAATATCTGTATAATATTAATGTCAAATATTGTATCTATATTCGTTTATTCTTATTTTAAAGTATAAATTTTACGCTATTTTTTAAAATAAATAAATTTTCCTCTGTGATGTTTATTCCAACAGATTATATCTAGACAAGATATAAATCAAATGAAATTAATTTTAATTATCATATCAACAAGATAACAGCAGCAGATGCATTTAAATGATCAAAACATCAGCCCTGCCTTCAGAAATGAATCATCACTTCTCCAACAAAACGACGCTTCAGCAATTATGAAATACGTTCGGAAAGTTTTCGTGTAACACCGAAACACTCAAAATTTCGACCGTAAATTTCTCAGTGCTCGGTTCTCTTAATGGCTCGTAACAGTGTTTACTGGTATCGGTTATGTCCTTGTTCCTATCTGGTTTGCTGCAGATACAGTCGGTTGGCTTTTCAATGTTGAAATTAGTTTAAAACAACCTTGCAAGAAGACACATTGTTATGTACAGTACATGATTAATTGGTGTAATATCCTCTGATAGTTCTTTAAATTTCTAATAGTAGAATAAATATCTCAAATAACCTCAATTTAAAATAATTTTCTCGTTTTGGATTACATCTTTAATGATGGTAAGCGAGTCCTTCTAGTTGCTTATATTAACTATACAGTATATATCATTTCTGATAAATTATATTACTTAAAATATAAAATGTAGCTTGGATTTGCATTTTATTTAATATTGTCTCTACGGGATTATAAAAAAAAAGATTTTGTTAGCTAAAATAAAGTACAAACCATAATTTAATTCAAAAGTAAATCAATTGACAAATTTTTTCTTGAATATGTAGAAAAGTGTTAGAATATAAATGATACTGCTCAATAGATTTTTATTCGCTTATTTTTGACAATTTTTCAATTTCAGCTTTTACTAATTGATTGGAATTCCAAAAATTCGATAAAAATGTAAGTAGAACATCACAGTATTTATGGCAGGAATGAACATTAGCTAGATACTAGTGTAGCGAATAATCAATAGATGGATTGCACTACATCTTATCGGAGGATAAAGAGAAATAAATTGATGGAAAGCTTAAAATATTAAATGATTTTAATAAATTCTTTAACTGTTTATTATTAGAATATTTAAGCGGATTAATTAATTAAAACTTTAATAATGTGTTGTTAATATTATCATTAAATTTTATATTATTTCATAAAAAGTAAAAAAATTGGAATTCGTTTTTTGTTTTTAAAGAAATTATAAAAGTTGTTATTTCTTCTCTGTTAAAGAATGTTTTATACAGAAGTTTCTCTAAGAAATTTAGGTTTAATCCCTAGAGATAAATGTTTTGAAGTTTAATACAGTGTGTTTAAAGAATATAGAAATATTTTAATATAAAAATAAGAAGTAAGAGAAGTTTGAATATAAAAATATAAAATAACGCTAGAGAATCGGAATTTAAAATTTTATATTCAATAATATCATTTTAAAAACAACGCACGTAGCATTTTCAATGAAGGTTCTTTTAATGTAGGATCGAATGGAAAAAATATGAATTATTTAATTATAAATGCTAAAAATATTTATTTAAATATTGTTTAATTTTTCATAAGCATTTATTCGAGAAAATTTTTTTTAAAAACGTGTAATTCGAATTTAAAAAATTGAACTCACAATCACAATAAATTCCAATCAATTAGTAAATATCAAAGATGAGAAACAGTTAAATAATAATAATAAGCGAATAAAATCTATTTCTACTTTATATTTTATAAAAATGATGTTTCATTGATTAACATCATCAGAAAATTCCATGATTTTTATTGTATCTTTTTCAATTAATCAACAGTTGTGTCTTTATATATCTAATTATATTTATATTGATTAAAAATGAAATTTTTTATTTAAAAACATTACTAACATCAGTTTTAATAAGTTAATTAAGCTTGACAATTCGCTTATTATTTGATTTTGCATTTTTTCTTTAATTAAAATTTATTTAATCGATTTCTTATTTCTTCATAAAATAGCGAAATGATTTTAATCACTTTTAGATGCACGATTTTCTAGTAGATCCTAATAATATACGTATATTTCATTCAAATCAGATAATATTTATACGAGATATCGTTCAGACATCCAGCCACATAGGATCCAATATCGATCACTTTCAATAGGTTTGGTTCCCTAGAAGATCCAATAATGTATATAAATTTCACTAATAGTGAGTAATATTTACCCGAAACATTACCCAAAATATGTAAATATCTTTTTTTTTTCTTCTTAGTACATCAATAACACTGAATCAATATCATGATTCACTGAATCATGATTTTCCAATGGGTCCTAATAAAATGCACGAATTTTATCAAATAAAATAATATTTATGCGGGTTATAGTGCTGATGGATAAACAACATACAAACTTAATTCATTTATCCTTCTATTCCATTTAAGAACGGAAAAGAAAAAAAATCTATTTTCAAGATTTTCTGTTTTTTTATGACTGCAGGCTATAATATTATTTAATTCATAAAAGAAAAATAGACACAAAGAAAAGACATTTTGTAGAATATTCTGATATGAAATAATACTTCTAATATAACATTCGAGCATTCTGATGTGAAATAATATTTCTCTATAAAAAAAAATATTTTTTTTCCTAAAAACAAACTTTTCGAATAAGATACAAGTTCAATATCCTTGAACAAAGCAAACGACACATCCTAAATGATCATTCTAACCATGATTTATACCAAATGCAATCTAAATTCTGTATTTTCGATCTTTTCTTCGTGTCTGTATCGATCAATTATACGATAAACATCCACAAGAGAATGTATATTATATCGTTTAAGGTTTTTCAATAGGAAATGTTGGCTTTCTGCAACTTTTAAGACATTTCTTCAGATGAGTTGTTTTCGATAAAATTCCATAGATATGTGTGCTTTCATATAAAAATTCGATGATATATAGATATATAAAATATATGTCGGACATTATTTCCTTTTTTGGATTGTGATTTGTACTTTAATCAAAAATAAAAATGAAATACAGTTTACCTACATAATTTACTACACTTTTTTATTGTAAAAATAAATTTCATACTTAAATTTTCGAAATGAAGTTTTTAACATTAAAAAAATTAATTTTACATTGTTCCTATCGAAATATATGTTTTATTTTTGTTATAAGTTTTATGTAATATAAAAATATTTAATACTACATTAAAGCTGTTTTAACTGAATTTAAATTTAATTGAAAATTTTTTGAGTTTTCCGAAGTATTTGTAGAGAATGAATTTCTTTATTCGTTAAAAAAATAGGTTTAATATCCAGACAGGTTTCAATAAAGAAATCCTATCAACTATAGAAGATAAAATGCGTGTAACTTTCTTTAGTCAAAGGATGATGTAACAGTGAATGTAGGAGTTCAAATAAGCAGAAAATGGCAAAAGGAAGATATTTATTATTAAATGCGAATCTAAAGTGATTATTTTTATCCGCAGCACAATTTATGATAGTTTAGTATTGTATATGCAATACAAAATGAAATTTACTCCATCAATGAATATTCAAGGGTTCGTGACAGTTTCTCGTAGAAATCAGTTTTAAAAAAAATATTGATTCTGTACACTTCAGATCTAGTTTTATTTATCTATAAACAGATTTTCATGTTTTTATGTATAAATTATCATATATCACCTTATTTTAAAAAAATATTTTTCTGCTAGATTATTTTGTTTTATTAAATACTGTTTTCCAAAAACTGATAAATAAATTTTCAAAATATCAATCATCATTTTTATTTATGGTAATTTTTTATATAAATGTGTTTTGGATTTTTTTTTCTGAAACTCGATACTTTTACTTTCTATATAAAAATTTCATTTGAATATTTCTCTCTAAATTACTCCCAGAAAACTTGGCAAATTTTTTGGATTTAACATAGTTCTATGAAATAAATCTAGTGACGTATGAATATATTGTATGTTTTTTCAAACTACTATAAAATTTTTATATTAAGTATGACAAAATTCTTCTAATTTTATTTTAATGATTGCTATTTATACTTTAATTATTTTTCAAAATTTTATTATTTGTAATTTCATCAAAATATGCATATTCTTTGAGAATTATAACATATTTATTTTATTTAAAATATAAAACGTATTCGTAATTTCATCTGTGTTGAAATTAACTATTTCACTTTAATCTCCTTAAAAATGAGTAGCAGTAAGGATTACTTTCATAAGTAAGGTACTTTCATCTACAGTAAACATATACGAATGAATTATAAATGATGAGAAGTTCTTGAGTTGTAAATGCGTGCATAAGGTAAGAAACGTTATAGCAACACCTAAAACAAATCTAAAAATTCAAAATGTGACCAATATTTCTCTTTAGTTTTCTCAATACGTTTCATCTTATCACATCTGTAGCAAAATTAATTACAATGCCACAAGGAGTTAACGAGACTAAATCTCTCACTCGAGAAGTTATTCTTCCAATCACAATTACACACATAAAGAATGAAGCTCATTACAAACTTGATGGTTAGCTAGTTAAGAAGGCAAAAGCACTTGAATAAGAATATAGCATGACAAATTTCCCTACTTACTTTCGGACATATTACTTTACGGTACAAGGAACTACTTAGAAAGTTTGGACAATTAGAGGGAAAATAATTAAGCAAGAAAAGAAGAAGAAGGTAGAAAAAAAGGCAAATTCATCCATCTAAGTTGGTGAAATTCATCAGCACTGCTAGGAAGAAAGAGATGATGCAAGCAGGGACAAGCCGGAAGATAGCTTGACAAGGAAAAGGGTGATTTGTTGCAGAGACAAAACGCCTGCTACTTTGCCAATTGATTGGGGGCAATAGTAAAGAGTAGAGAAGGTTCTTTAGTGGTTATCTGCTATCTTGTCTTTCTATTGCTAGAGAAATAACTGAACATGTAACTCAAGAAATACTCCAAGAGAAAAAAATAACTCTTCTTCCTTTTATGTAAAAAATCGTTTCGAAGTTTTAAATAAATTGAATAATTAATATAATATTATACTTTATAAGATAAGAATGAAAGTTAAATTACGAAAATATTTACCTTTGTATTAAAATAATTGCAATTTATTTTAAATGTTTGATAAAAGTTTTGTTTTTAATAAATATTTTCAAACAGCTATTTTTATTTCTAAAACTGCAAAATTAATTTAAGAGGATTTGCTTAGTACTTAAGTATAAAATTAATTTATTCTTTCTTTCAGTTTAATTAATAACAAAATTATAATTTCATTATATTTTTTTTATTCATTCAATTAAAAAACTATTCAATGCAAGTTTTAATTTAAATTTTTAAAATCTTTCTGAGGGATTCTTAATAACTATTCCTAATACAAGAGAAATTAAAATAAAACAAAATTTTCGCTCTATTATCTTGTATTAGAAACTATAAATTTAGAAATAAATTTTTAGTTTTGTAATCTGCGTAACTTATTTATTGAATATTATTTTTAGTAATAATTATAATGAAATAAGCTTAAAATAGAGAGATTTATTAAAAGAAAGATTAAGTATGAACACTGTGTAAAATATGAACTGACAGCAAGATAATACTATTAAAGATGTTCAGAAGACACCGAAAATAGTTGTCCATGCAAATTATATCTTTAGTTCATTTATCTTGCACAAACCATTATTAACTTTGATGATGTTTAATCTTATTTTATATGCGATATATAAAATGCCATTAATAATAATCGAAATCAAGATTTTTAGTTTTTATTAAATATATAATAAACGTATCTACAACCTCATAAAATGTATCGAATAATAATAAGCTTATATAAAAAATAAAAACGTTTTAGCTTTCATATTATTGTCATTATTAAATTTAATAATTTTAAAATAAATATTATGATGATAATGATGATAAAAATTTACGATGATTTTTTTTATAAATTTAATAAATTATTAAAAAATTAATGTCACGATTAATTTTTCTAATTTAAATGAATTACTCAGCTTTTTAAATTAGATAAATAAATATATCTCTTTGTTAATTAACTCGATAACAATATCACGGATATAATGAAAGATTAAGAATTACGATGTTGTTAAACAAAACTGTTGTTACAATATATTATTTTAGATTTAAATGTATTGTTCCATTTGCAATTTTTCGTTATTCATTTTACTTCTACAATAACAAAATAATTAATAACTATTGTAGCACGAAAAGTATTGTTTGTTAATAACTATCGTATGTATAAAGGTTGAATTCGAGTTAAAATTAGGTAATATATTAAATTATACTTAAAATACTGAAGTACATTCGAAATATTTTTATTTAAAATGTATTTTGTTAATATATTTTAAAAATACATTACTTTTAAATGTTTTATATTTGCATTTCTTGTAGACTACTACATTTTAAATTATAATGCATGGTGATAAGGAAATTTTACATTTATAACAATTTCCATTAATATGTGCATACAAAATTTTATAAAATACATCGGAAGGTATAAGCGAATGTAATTCAATATTTATATCGATGAGAAATATGATATCAATCATGACAAAAGAGATATGAAATTTAATTTCCACTTTCAATCGCATTTTTAACATAAAATAAAATTTGAATCTTTTAAGATCTCCAATCAGAGCAGAATTATTTACAGTTGTCGTGAAAGATTCTTTTCGAAGTAGGTTCGGCATACTGTAAATCTGGATAACTATAATCGCCATAAATGCGAACTTTTCATGCATGATCAATCGAATCGCTAGAGCAGTTATTTTTTGACGATAGTTTAATCAACCGAATAATCGTTGAGTCTTCTATTTTTAACGGTATTATAATTAATTTTTGAATATCAAATTATTGAAGTGAAATTTTAAATTTCTTTTAATAAATATAATAAATGATAATTATTTATTATTTAAATAGTTTTTTAAATAAATATGTAAAGAATGTAAAAAATTGAATATTTTATCAATTTCTTTAAATATTATATAGTTTTTATTGCTTATAGAATAATCTGACAAATAAAGACTCGTTTGTTTGAAAAATTTAAAATTTTTTTTTTCTTTCAACATTGATTTGATCTGAGTAAAAGATTTTGCGAATCCGTGTTATTAATTGGGATTGTCAGAGAACTTTATCATTACTTTGCTCTTAAGTTCGCTGTACCGTAATTCCCTATTTAGGCATATCGTAAGAGATCTTTTGTTTCATACGTTACGAAGTAAGTTAAGCGGTTAATGTCTTTCAACTTGCTTTCTAGTATAATCATGTCTGCATATGCTACTGACATTTATTGGTATGAAAAATATTTATTGTAATTAATTGAACAGAGTATCTTCATTTCGTCAAAATGACTTACAACATGGTGACATAACCAGATGTTAGGCAGAAAGCCAAAAATATTTTCTTATTCATAGCCAATATATTTTTCTATATTCAACTTTTATATGTAAATTGTTTTGTGTATGTGATATTCTTAGAAATTTTTTCTTTTTAAAACTTATACAAAAAATTACAATTTTATCAAAGTTTTTAATTTTTAAACATATTTTTAATAGAATATTAACTAAAAATTACATTTTATATTGTTAAATACATTTACATTGGAATAATTTTTTTAATAATACAGTACAAAATTCAAAAAAATGAGAATTTAAAAGTTGCAATTAATACTTGAAAATCTCTATATAAAAAAAATCTATCTTCCATATAGAAAAATTTATTGTTTTAGTTTGCAAGATCTATGTGCTGGTAGGAAATACCATTATAATAGCAGATACTTTATCATCATAATTTGAGCAGTAATCAATGGTATTTTTGTGTTCCTGCTGCATTTGACCATTCTAGCTTAGTCTTATTTATAAAAGAGAACATAACTAGCTACAGTCTGGACCAATGATAATAGAGAACTTACAAATTAATGGTTTGTTGTGATTTTAATGGACAAAATTAATGACTGCTTACAGTCATTAAATGAATTATGGAAGATCTATTACTAAACTGATGACTACTATAATAGAAGTTAAATAAATTCATTCAAAATTATCGAAGAATTTGAACTTTTTGTAGTTATAAAAATGTTATTTACATTATCAGGAATTACTTAAAATCCACGTCAAAATTTCGTAGTTAAAAACGCTAAAACAAATGATAGTGATTAAACCAAATTACGGTCACTTATCAAATTTTTTTTTAATTTTTAAATCTGACAGTCTTATAGATTTCGTTATTAATTATTTTCTCATTTGATATTTTTCATTTCGGTAATGAAATTTATAAGTATATAATTATACCTATCTCTTTTCTGTGAATTTTTCAGTACCTTGGGGCATTCAGTTTCTTTACTATCTAAGCAAAAGACTAATAGAGAAATTGCGTACTTGATGAGAACAGAAATGAGAAGTTAGCAGATTAACTCACCTTACATTAATGACAAGAAGACATAACATAGTTTCCCATGGGCAAAACTTCAAAGATCTTTTGCTAAACTTGATAAAAATTAACGATGTGCTATTCTTCTATAGGAATAAGACCTTGTATAGTTATATTGTCTAATGTTATAGTACATGATGATGAAACAAATATGATGATAAAATAAAAATGAACTATTAAGAAGAAAATTAATATCTAGTTAGTTAACTATTAAAAATGTTGTTATACATTATATATATAATTATATAAATGAACAACATAAATTTATCCAAATCTTATTAAAGTTAAAGAAGTTTTTAACTTTTTTTCTTATTAACATCTCAATATAATTTACTTTGATATTATTAAAAATTAAAAACAAAATTTTACTTTAAAGTAAAAATCCAATTTATCTTTTATTTTTAGTTATATAACATACATGTCAAGTATACAGTTTATTTTCATAAAATTTTATATGTACAGTTTCTCATTGGTGTTGTGATATATAGAAATTGCTATAAAATGACAGTCTATAAATTTTTATATATAAAAGTCCATCTCTACTTTTACCATGAAATCGTGCATCATTTTATAGATTGAAAACATTTTTTTATGTTTTTTATGTAATAATAATCTTATGTATATTCTAACTTATAAATTTTAAAATTTTATGCTATCCAAAATGTAAGTAAATTTTACTGTTCTATAGAATACTAATTTTTGATACGTATGTATCTCTCTTTATCGATTTTAATCAAGTTTATATATAATTTATTAACCTATGTATAACAATACATTATTGGCTTAAGAAGTCTGAAAAAATTATATCAATTATTCTATTTTTTCTGAGTAATTATTTTGTTATAATAATCTAAAGATATGAAACTTTAGTAATATTAGAATTTAAAGTGATTTTTCATGTTATATTGATCTTCTATTAAATGATTAATGAAACTGAATTAGTTCTGGTTGTATATATTGATCTTTAACATGTGATTTTTCTCTAACTAAAAGTCATTTTTTTATATATATGATAGTTTTCTTTGAAGAAATGACAAATTATACTCTTGAAAAAAGTAATAACAACTTTCACATTACAATAAAAAAAAAAACTTAGATTAAATCAATAAGAGCAATTTATAAATTTTAGTTATAAAAAAAATTTCAAAGAAACGATTTTCAGACATTCTTAAATGTTTGTAAAATTATTAATTACTGATATTATTTATTAAATAATTTTATATTTATTAATTTTTATTAATTATTTATTCATATTTAATATAATTCTAATATTTTAATAAATTGATGATAATTATTGACAAATTTTATAAGTAATTTTAAATATAAATCCTATTAAATTATATTTTTCTTTTCAATTAAAATTGACACACTTGATAAATTTTAATGAGAGGTTTAAGTAAATCATTTTTAAATTCCAAAAAAAGGAATCAAAATAAAAATTATTTCTTAATTTATTGATATAATTTTTAGGATTAGATTTTCATAAATTTATTTATAAATATTTTATTATATTTACGACAATATAATCTTGTTTTAAAATTAAATTAATATTAATATTTAACTTATATTCTTCTGCTGCAAACAAAAAAAAAAAAAAAACAAGATTTATTTTATGCTTTCTTTATTAATTATATCAGCTTATATTATCTTAATTACTGTAAAGTAATTTAAAATTGACTAGATGAATTATTTTTACTTTTTTTTTTTAATTAGGATTAACACGTACTTTATATATATATATACAGTATATAATTTAAAGATGTTAAGATAAACTTTTATTGCATTTTCTATTCTTTATCACTGAGACAATTTGACAAATCTTCACTGACAGGATAATGAAATGCCATTCAAATATATGAAACAGGCTGCCGATGACTGTAATTATTATTGTTTCCACGAATTAAATAGTAGTAATCATTCTAAATTATATGCTAAGTTTCTAAAATTGATCAATAAATTATATCAGTATATAAACCTATATCAAAGTTTCTTGTTAAATATATCTCAAATTGGATAATAACAAATGAGATGGAATTTTATTTGAAAGATATTTCAGTGTAATTTATATATTTATTATTATACACATTTAACATGATAATTAAATAATAACAAAAAAAAAAATTTATCCTTCATTCTTGAAATTGAAAATATTTTTGTTTAATTAAAAATAAAAATTAATTAAAATGAAAATTTTATTTTTATTCTTAATAAATTAATTTATTTGAATAGCTGCAGGAATGTTATTTAATTGTCTATTATGTTAAATATGTTTTGTTTGTACATAAAATTTCAGAAATGAAAACAATAAAGAGATTTCTGGCAGCTATTTATTAATAAAACGACAAAATTTATTGTAATTTTTTTATACAGAATTAATTATGAAGATATAAACAAAACATTATTATAATAAATTTTATTTTTAAATTGAAATTTTTCGATGCAAATTCAAGAATTTCAATAAAAATACTGATTAAAAAAAATAACAAGTACAATAAAAGAATTTAAAATAAAAAATAATAATGAAATAAAAAGATTCGTTTAAATAATTTGAATTTCAACAGAAAAATCAATAAAAAGTTCTGCATATTAATTTATATTTAATATTTTCAAAGTTCATTGATAATTGAATTTATAACTACATAAGTAGTTAAAGAAATTAAATATTATTAATTTAATTTTTTTTATTGTTATTTTAAAACATTTATTATAAAATTTGTGAAAGCAATATTTGCTTTAATTAAAAATTAAAATTTCAATTTTGTGTGCTGCTGTTATGAATTACAAAATTTAAAAAATTATGCAAGCTTATTTTTAAAATTATAACAGTGAGAATTACTTTAGAACTGTCAAATAGCATTAATAAGTAATCTTTTATTTTTTTATTGCCTTCTTACATAAATATTAGTAATTCAATTATCATACTGAAGATATTAAATCAATATTTATAGTGCAATTTCACTATTCGTTCTAAGGATCTCTTATTCATGAATTTTTTTTATGCAACAGATCATCATAAAAGATGGACTTCAGGCTTTCCCACAAATTAATGTTGATTCTAGCAATAATTCTATGTACCTGTATTATATATATATATATTTATGATAAACAGTAAAGAAACAAAACTCTCATAAGAAACTTCTATAAATAGGAAAAGAGGAGAAAAAGATAACTTCATTAAAACATGCAATAAAAATATCGATAAGTATCAAATAAAAAAGAAAATATCTTTTTTGAAGACTAATAACTACCAATGATTCTATAACTTACTAATTAAAGTCATAAGATATTCTAAAACATTAAACTAAGTTCAAGAAACTAAGTAAATGCACTTCAGATGAATATTGACAGTTTTTGTACTTAAGCTAAAATCAATAATTCACACAATAGGGTCGCTTTTAAAGGAGGGGAAAAAACATTGAATGACAGTAGCAAAGTTCACATTTCAGAAGCTGTCAACTCCTTACTAAAATGCACATTGGTCTTACAGAACTGAAGAATCCAAGTCCTATCACAAATTGCTGAATTCTTTAGATTATTGAAGTCGCTTCCTTTTATATATTTCAGTAAAATACCAATCCTGGTTAGATTTAAATTTCAAATTTTATATCTTTTATAAGCATATACATATATACATTTATGTGTTTGAAAAATATATAAATTTTAATATATATATATATATATACAGTATATATTTTAAATGAGATGGCACAGAATATATATTTAATATATTGTAAAGATAAATAATTTAAATCATTTTTGATATCATTGCAAAACTTTTTAAAAGACATTATAATTTTAAAAATAGTATTATTTTATTTATTAAATTAATTAAATATTTTTTTTTATAAATTAGATCTAAAGAAAAAAAATATATAAGTGATGACTTCTCCAACATCATTGCTGATTGGTTAAACAAGAAAATCATTTAATGCATTCAAAAACATCTTTACACTCCGGAACCTTTATTGTTCATTTTTGTTGTTGCTTATTTTTCTTGCATACCATACATCACACTTCTAGTCATTTATAAAAATAAGCGGAATGTAGTGTTATTGTAAAAGCACTTCAATAAATCTCCTGGAAATGTTTGATTTTTGCTTGCCAACTGGCTTCTCTGTCTTTATTACTCATTCCGTCCATTCACCTTCACGTTTCTTACTTTTTTCTCTTATACGGAAACGGTGTCATTGGTCGTAAATTTGGGAAGGAAGTACTTTTTACTGTTACGCATTCTTTTTATCGAGTAATCTGAATACAAGAGAATTGCAAATCTACTCTTTTATGTTTCAACAGCGTCCAATTAAACATTAGCACTTCCATCTTTTTTTTTATTAAAATGTGTATAATTAATTATCAAGAACAGGAAATGTTCTAAAAAATGGTCTTTGTGAAACATTAATTCTACTTTCATTATTATTATTATTTAGATAATGAAAATATTCAACAGCCCTGTTTGATTTTTTATCTGATATAATTCTTATCAAAATCGAGTACGATTTGTGGAAAAAAACGGGAAAAACAATTAAGAAAATGATTAAAAAAATTTTTTTTCAAACTTTTTAATTAAAAATTTTCTATTATTTGCAAACGTATCAAAAGATTCATTTTACCACTGTCTTTTCGAACCACAATAAATAAAATAAAAAAAGAGAATATTGAAAAGAGAATATTAACTCCGACATCTTGTATCCAGTAACACGAACAAATTCCTTTCCTAATAGTAGTCCTTTCTCATATAGCTTTCCCAATCAATCACAGGATTTATTATTAACAGCGGGAAATATTTCGGTTTGACCGTGGTATGTCTCTCGAGGCCAATTTCTTCCTCTAGCTATGATTGATGGAGGGGAAACAGCATCCTGCTGTGCCGGAGGTCCCGAAGAACTTACTAAAACTCCTGTTAGGTTCCCACTTCCGACCTTTGCTCCGCACCTTTACGAGTCTCTTGAGCCTCATAGATTTCGACGGTTTCTACCTCTTTGTGCTCTCTGGTAGTAAAACTTTAATCTCCATCTATAATAAGATCTACTAACGTAATATCTACACTTTGTGTCTCCCTAATTCGTTATGTGGTACTCGCTTTCAATAACTATAACCCGAAGTAAAGAAAGAAGTTAAAATCAGAATTGAACTTTAGCAAAAGAATCTTTCCTGAAGCCATAAATTTCAGATGGTTATGGACGAAAAAGAAATAGTTGTTTAGCTTCTTCTTTCATAATTATTAATGAATTCACTAGAATCTGTTCTAGATAAAATTTTTCTTTGCTTCTAAATATTATTTTGGTTATTTAGCAATATTTAAATAAATATGATAACAGATATACTATTCTATCGTAATTATTATAAATTTTATTATGCATATTAATGTTACAAACGTTTTTGATTTATATATTGTTTATAACAGAATAAAATCGAAAACATTTATTAATTCAATAGAACAAATAATAGAGTTTATAATTTTCTCTTAAATGTCGTTGCAATTAATTCCTTTATTATTTATTTAATATTAAAGATATACAGTTTATATTAGATTACAATTTGAATCTGACTTTGAAGATACTTAGACTAATTTTATAGACTTCATAAAACTAGTAAGTTATATTCAAAGAAATCGATTTTTAAATTTTACATAAAAACCGAACGATAAATAATATCAAAAGAGATGAAAACATTAAAGATTTTTTTTAAAAGTTATATATAACTCTCAGATTTTATTTGGTGAATAAAATTTTAACAAAAGAATAAAATTATGCAAACATTATAGAAAAACAACTTTTTACAAGAGAAACTATTATTCTTACATTATCGGCTGTCGACTGACAGCATTTGAACAAGAACTAACAAATTACTGTAAAATGCGATATGAGTACTAAAAGTATGGAAGGTGCTGAATACAGAAGGACATTTCTGCCATTAAATTGATTTCTTCAAGAACCGATCCATTGATCCGTTGCAGTAATAGCCCTTGTGAAGACATTTTATCTTGCTAAGGTAGGAAGGGCGTTCTCACAAATCTACTCTCTAAGAACCAATATCTGTTGATGAATAGTGTTTCAGTAAGTTAGTGTGATATCGAGCGCTAAATAATTGGTACTTTTTAGCCTACTTAACATCTGCAATGGTTATAGACAGTGTGGAATAACAAGATTTAAGAAGTTTTAATTTTGTATTATCACTATATTATTGTCTAGGTTGTAAAATTACTCATTCTCTTCTAAAAATGAATGTAATATATTGAACTATAACTAATACAGTTATCGTTTGACATGAAGTAAATTTTAATTAAATTTTTTCTCTTATTCTTTTTTAATAAAAGGTAATTTAATTAACACTTCAAGAAGAACGACAGAATTTAGGTTTATATGAAAAAATTTATTACGATAAATATTCTATTAAAACCTAATAAGTTTTTAAATTATTTTAATACGTTAAATACTATAATAATCTTTAAAAAATATTTACTAATTTAATTAATAAAACATAAAAAGTTATTAGATCATAAAATGGTGTAGTCATATAAAATAATCATATTTAGTAGATCTGTATATAATATATAATAATTTAATATAATAAAAATATGTACAAAGAGTTGAAAGATATAAAGTAAAATACTTATTAAATATTAGAAAATTTATCAAGCAGATTATTATAAAAAGAATGATGATAAGATTATTTTTCCCACAAAATATAAAGAATTTGATTAAAATACTTATAATTAAAGAATAGATAATAAAGTAGAAAAATTTTAATTAATAAATAATCAATACACTTGTTTACGGCTATATTTTATTTATCTATTTTTATTTTTTTAATCATTTCAATTCTTGAAAATATTAATTTAACAGGTAGAGAGATATGAAATCTGTCAATCATTGGAAGCTTTTAGAAATCTGAACAAAGCCATGTAATGTAGTTCCAATAAATGCCATTTTGGAATGCGAGTAGAAATATGAAGGAAAACTTTCGATATACAAATGAAATACTTGTGAAAGACATTCAGCGGTTAAAGGTTAATAAAAGGTCGTAAGTGAAGTATTCTTATCAAAATAGAAATTCAGAAAATTCCCTTCAGCAGTTGAGGAAGATAAAATATAGAAAGTTAGTGTGGTTCATTTTATTACATAATGTTTCGAAATGTTGCTACAGCAAACATTGATGTTGTGTAATAAATTTGTGCCGTAAGCTCAGCTCGAAAGTGCATCATTATTTAAATCAATGAAGAGTGAACGTGCTTTTATATGATTAAAATATATTGGTTCCCATTCTGAAAGGAAGATAATATAAGAAAGGGATTTATATTCCTGATATATAAATAAATAAATTATAAAGTTGATAACATTGAAATAAAACAACTAGGCTTCTCATTTCAATATCTATAAACTTCATTGATATGGAGTATTTCATGAAATATTTTTGGTATCGTATTGGGATGTATATATCAAGTTTACACAAAATATCATTAATATAAAAGATAATTATGCTGTGTTAAGTTAAAAATGCTTAGCTAATAACTTACTAGACAAGATAAAGAGTTTCATTAAATGTTTAGATTGAAGATATTTCAACTTGCAATTTGAGCAATACGGTCCATTTAATAAGTAGCACACTTCTGAAATAGCCTCGTTTGATTACACTCAAAACATCCTTATGAAAGAAAATATAGAGAGTTACGGGATATATAGAGAGGGGATATAAATCCCAGAACGACGTATCAGCTTTTCGGTAGGACAGGTCACGTTTATAGCAAAATCTCGTTAAGAGTTGTCTTGAACTGAGAAGTATGTCTCTCCAGGGCGAAAATGCATCGGGTTCTTGAGATACAGTTGTGGATTAGTGAATGTGTTCCCAAGAGTTGTTTCATCAGTGGTAATTGTGTCTTTGGCTGTCTGAAAGGATTCCCTTTACTAAAACCATTAGTAATTTCGTTCCTTTCTAATATTGCGGCATATTTGTCATCATATATCTTTACTTCAGTTAAAGGAAGTAATGGCTGAAAGAGCTTTTATCTTTCATGCCACTTTCTAACCGACAAATAACTCATTTATATGCATTAAAAATTATAGCACATGTTTTATATAGTCTAGTTCCGCTTAAGTTTTTACATTTTATATATTGCAATTTCTTTTAAAATAGAATTTCAAAATCTTACGTTAGTAGAATTTTGATTTTAGCTATGTCAGCATTTTGAAATTTGTACTTTGGACATGTTCTGTATTTATTTTTTATCATTGACCTATATTTTATACACATTATGACCTCTATTAATATTAAATATATAAATATATATGATCATGATGATAATGTTAATATATACAATAATACATACAAATATAATATATAATAAACATAATAATATAATGTATTATTGATATTATATTATTCGTCATGATGATAATATATTATCATGGTCTTATATTTTATGAATATTCCAGTTAGGAATATTTCTGATTATATATTTAATGTATTTAGTACTAATTCAATTATTTATTAGAAACACTGTTTTCTTGCAGTAATAAATCTGTTGTTTTTTGTATCCGTTTGATCTATTCATTACTCTTGTTAATTATCATTGGATTCATTTCAAGAATCTCGCATTCACGAGATGATTCTTGAACTGAATTTTGCCCATGAATGCAAGATTCTTGGGCAAGATTCAAGATTTCGCTATCTTATATACTATTTCATTTACTGAATTTTGAAAACTTTCCCTTTATTCAATCCAACATTCTTGTGAACATTTTAATTATGCAATAATAATTTTAATTAACCTAAATTAATCATATAATTAAGCATAATTCCAGATTTGTTTCTTATAAACAGCTTAATTTCATATATTGTATTTTATGAATATTTTTGATTTAGAATTCATTTTTTAATTTTATATATCATTTATAATATTTCATAAAAAATCAAAACCAGTATATTTCTTACAATATTTTTCTAAGAATAATTTTAAAATTATATATTAATATCCATTGTAATAATTATAGAATACTTTCATAAATTTTTATAATAGTTTTTAAAAGAAAACAAAATTTAAATTACAGTACGTTTTTAAGTAAATTTATTTTAAAATGTTGCAAACTCAGATCATATTTTCGATGTGAAGCACTTTAGCGTATTTCAGTTACTTTTTCACGTGATTTCTCTTCTACCCAGATAATACATCATTCTCAAAGCTTCTGCATTCTTGCAGAATTTTTGCTATTTCTTACCATAAAGGAAAACACTGCTGAAAATCGGAATGGAGAATGAAACAAAAAGATTATGAATAACTCAATTTTTTGCCTTGGAATATATAGTATTATTAATTACTTTGTATGGCTAGAAATTTGATATTGACCATAAACTATACTATAAACTTTCAAATTAGGAATTAATAAAGAGAATTTATAGCAGAGTAAATTTACATTCAATATTATTTTTATATAATTAATTCATTGTAAGTCATGTTCATAAGGTTACAGAATATACTTTCCTTGATGTAATTTAATATATAATAACTTTGAAAGTTATTCAGATAGCATATCATGTTTCTCTCTTAATTTGGTGGTAGTTTCTGAAGTATGAATGCTGATTAACTTAATCTTTTAGTATTATCGTTGTGAATATAGTTCTGTTCAGTTATTTTTATATCTATTGTTGCATGTTACAATGCAGTATGTACAGTACTATCTGTTAAATATTCTCCCTTTACGATTGCTGCTTAATTATTTTTATTACTCTAATTGTTATAAAGGCTAACTACTTAACTGAAATTACAAAACTCTAATTGCTTCTCAGGTATTTTCATTATTGAGGATGTAATTGTATTTCTCTTCAATATTCTGAGTTCAGCTATTGTTTAATACAAGCAACACTTTATTACTATTTTATTTCTTCTAATTCTTATAAATAAATGAATGCTCATTATTCTTATTGTTATCATAATAGTTCTGTTTGCTTTATAATAATTACGATTAAAGATCTTCTTTTATACATTATATAATTTGATTTAGGCGGTTTAATTACTGTTTATATAAGATATATTAGAACAAATACACTAGTTTATAAAAGCAAGAATTTGCAATAGTAACAACTAAGTTTTATAATTTTATCTTTAAAGAAAAGAAAGTTAAGGATAATTACACACCTTATAAGAAAGTAGATGAACAAATTATATTTTACATTAAAAATTAAATCAAATTAATATATAATCATTTTACAAAGAAGACATGGAAAAAAGACATGGTACGATTTCTTTTAAACTCAATAAAATCAAGTTGATGAAAGCGGTTATTATAGCGATGACATGATTTTAGGTTAATCACTATTCACACACTCCCTAGTGAGAAGACGATTTCATCTCACACTAATTAGATTTTCAGAAAAGTTTGATTTTTCCAACCATGTGTATAATGATGTCCGACGTAAAGATATATAGATTTTTCTTGTTTGACTTACTCATTTTCTTAAAAAAAAAAAGCAGAAAAAAACAACGAACATCAAGATGCTTGAATCAACAAAATAGGAAAGAAAACTCTCTTTGACATATTTGACTAATTGGTAAAAGAATTTTCTAACTGTTGTTAGGGGGAAACAATTGACAAAAAGTGTTATCATCTACAGTACCTGATAATTACTACCGGTCGATAATTATTCTCCAGAATCAAAATAATAATTATAATTTTTTATTATTTTTTTCCAGGAATTTTTAAAGAAAATTAAGTAATTTTCTTTAAAATATGTTATATAATAAGATTTATTAAAATGATTTTTAAAAGTTATATTTTGTTAACATAAGTTTTTTTTTAACTTTACTAAAGCTCTTATATAAAAATTATTATTAATTCTCATCTTTAAATTGATAATTTAAATAAAAAAATTCATAAAAAATTAGTTTGCTATTAGATTAAAAGCTAATAAAGATGCGTTACAGTTTTTTTAAACTGAGAGTTAAATTATAAGAATATTTTAGTTTAAACATTTCTTTCTATTAAATAAAATAAATTTTTATGATTTCTTCTAGAAAAATTCTTCTATATATTAAAAATAGATGTTTTTATAATGAAGAATATAGAACATTCTTCACAATAAAAATTATTGTTTTAATTTCAGCTACATTTTTAGATTCATCAAATTTAAAATACAATTTATTAAATAATTAAAGCAACAAATTTCAGATTTGGTTGATGAAAATAAAGAGATCATTCAAAATTAAAATACAAATGGATTATAGCCAGAAGAAAGCAATAATGTATAATATTTAACTTATATAAAAATAAACAAATCAAATGGTTTAATTCTAAATTTTATGTAGAACACTTATTAAAATAAATCTAATAAATAAAATAATTAAAATTTAAATCTATCAATCATTAAGAATTATCATTTATTATTATTATTCATCGTGTTTATGCTTCATTTAACGAATGTATACAAAAATGTCGAATTTAAACATTTAATAATAGATTAAACAATAATAATATAATTTAATCATTCAAAAACAAAAATTCAAAACTCTAAAATTATTATATCGAGCATTTAATTAAAAAAAAAAAAAAAAGATTAAATTTAAAACTAAATATTCCAATATATTAAAAAATCCTTCAACAAATTGAATTAATTTTTTCAAAGAAAATTTTATTTATTAAAAACTATCTTAAACATTTACACAAAAGATAGTAGCTGGTATAAATTATATTAATTTTAAAATTAAATTAATATATGGTTATCATTCTAAAGTAATAATGAAATTTCTTCAAACACATCTAATGAAAAATACCGATTTTTATAATAAAAAAAAAAATAATTATTATAATAAAAAATTCTTTTACTATCTCAAGAGATATTATCATAAAATGAAATCCTGTAATCTTTTTATGTAACATGGAATTTAATAAAATACTATTACTTTAGTAATTTTTTTCAAAATAAATTTTTTTCGTTCTTTCTGAGGTAACAAGAAGGTTTTGATTGAGTGAAATGCTAATATTTATTAGAAGTTGACCAAAGAAGATAGGAAAGCAGATGTTGCCTGTGAAGAAATCACCGTGCGAATCGACATTTGGTATTGTGACAGAAAGAACAGATTAGATTACAAGCTGGATCTTTCTTTAGTTGTAAGAATAGCCGAGTTTTTTTGCTGATGTCAGCATAATTAAAAAAACTCCCCACTGATAACTGAAAGAAAGAAATATATATATATATATAAATGCATTTGTAATTTTTATTTTTTTTCTTTGACGTGGTTTGGGACACCACGGAAAAAAAAATGTACTCGAAAAACAACAATTTTAATTGTTATTATATCTAAACAATTTTTTAAGAAACAATTCTTATAAACACTATTTATTTTTGATTATATGCATTTTTTATGTTTTAACTAATATTTTGTTAAATCGCAAAGACTGTTTTAATTTCTATTTCCACTTGTTAGCATTACAATTTATAATAAATTATAATTTATTATAATAAATAAGTCATAATGTCAACTAATAGGGACAGGAGATTAAAACGTCGTTGCGGTTTTACTGAACAGCGGTTAAAACACACAACATAATTGGAATTTTAATCATAAACATATAAAGTTCATAATTGAATACATATTATATAAAGAGTGATATAATTGGCCTTTTTAATTTATTTAAATTATAAATATTTATTCAAGAAAATATGTAATGTCAAATTTTTTCAGATATTTTCATCCAGGTTAATATATTAATAGTAATATACTATTTATCAAGAAAAATATATAAAATTAATATTGTTTAATATAGGGCCTACTAATAATTTTAAAATATGTCAGTTGATGACAGATTCAGACGTTGTTATATAATTAGAGAATTGATATAGTATATTATCTAAGAGTGAAAATTTCTTTTCAGAAAAATTACCAACACAGACATAATCTAAAAGGCATGAACATTCATCGAAACTATCTACCAAATACAATTTGCATATAAGTTCATATAGGTACAAATTATATTTGGATGAACAATAAAAATAAACCAGTTCATCGCCAGTTTATAAAATATATCGTTTTTATATTAAAGGATACAAAACAATATATTTTATAAAATATTACCTTGGCCAGCACACAAAATTTACATTTAAGATACACTGTAAAAATTACTACGCTACAAGGCAAACACTCATAAATAGCATATAGATAAAATAATGATATCCTATTTTTCATTAATATTATTTCCAGAATTTTACATTATAATTTAGACTAAATCAGATTTTGTAGAATTGCTTGTGTAGAATATAATAAGAAGATATTAATATTTTAAATGTGCATAATACAGAAAATTTCTTAATATTAATACTAAAATTATATAAAATACATTTCTGATAAATACACAAATATATTTCTCATATTCTTTGTATAATTTAAATTAATATTTTCCATGGCTCATATAGTAAAGTGAAATATTTTAAGTATTATCTTCGTTAAAACTTTCCAATCCGAATAATCAATAATAATTATTATAATTTATTGATTATTAGGGATAAAATTTTAAAGATAAAGAGTTACAAAGAAAGTAAACATATTAATTATAAAATAGATATAAGTTTTTAGAAGTAAAAACAATTAAAGAATGTCATAATTATAAATTTTGTAGACATTGATATCAGAAAGAATAAGCTTATATTAAATTTAATTTAAAAAATGATAAAATAAAAGATCAGATTTATATTGAGGAAAATTAGAAATAATGTGACAATTTTCAAAGATAAATAAGAATATTAAAAATATTTAAATTACAAAAAGGACATAGACTACGTTCATTTTAAACATAAAATGTATGAATTATGTTTGATATATTATGTCTTATTTGCATTACGGTATCAAAATTATTTAGGATTAAAGGACACTAAAAATGGATTTTAAGAATTAGTAAATATATTTATATTAATATAAATACTGTGATCAAATGCATCTCTTTTAATTTAAATAACACAAATTTAATTTTAAGTAACAAATTACGCGTAACCTGTATATTTATTATCACGTTTTTATTATCGATCCGGTAACTGTCAAATAAGGATTTAAATTCGTTGACGTACAACTTTGTTATTCAATAAATTTATTTTAATTCACGTACAAAATTTCAGTGAATGTCAGAGTGATAGATTTTTGAGAACGATATTTATAAAAAAAATTATTATTTTTTATATTAATAAATTTATCTAGTTACATAAAAAAAATCATTTTTTGATTAGACTATATAAAAGAGCTTATAGGAATATCTGATTTTAACCAGGCAGGTACAAATTAATATAGGCCTAAGTTAAATATTTTGTGTAATAATATATTTATTTCATCTAATAATAATACTAATATTAAAGAAGATATTTCAGGTTACTTCTTATATATGTTTTGATATTTAATATTAATTATAATTAAATTTAATTCTGAAATTTTACGTGGTATAAACGTATCATCCAATAGGATTATTTAAACAATTTATGCATATATAATTTTATATAACTTATAATGATTTTCATTAAGAAAAATAAGTTATTAATAATTAATCCATTTAAAAATAAGTTTATTCTATATGTAAAATCGTTTTTACATACTTTAAATATGATATCCAAAAGACTAACTTCCATAAAATCAGAAAGCAGATAATTCATGCAGATATTGGAAGAGCGTACCGATCTTTTCTATAAATTAGATGTCACAGAAACATCTTGTTATTAAAAGTGGTTCGGTTGGATGATTCTATCCTGGAGGCATCTGCAATCCAAGAGAAAAAAAGAAGAAAAAAAAATCAAAGTTATTATTGGAAAGGATATCCAAGTTGAGCCTTTTCTTTCCCAAGTTTGTTGCAAACGTTTTATGCCAAGAAAATATATAATACAACTTTTATAAATACTTTACCCGAATCAAATTAATCTAATAAAGGTAATTTTGATATAGTATTAATTTAATTATTTTTACGGTTTTATAAATGATGACATAAACTGCACCTACTTAAATTTTTTTATGAGTTTTACAAGATTATAATAGGTTAAGTATAGGGTGTCAAACTGATGATATTTTTTTCTTTCACACAAAATACCTTCCAGTTATAACAATAAATGATCCAGAACTAACAAAACAGCCCATTATTGTTTGATGGCAAACTTCCATTTTCCAACTCATATGCTTTGTTAGTAACTGGTTTTCCTGAGATATAAAGAGAATGACTCGAAGTTAATCCTATCATAACCAAGAAAAAGTTTTTCTTAAAATGGTTGAATTTTCGATCTAATGAGTTCTCGTAAGAAATAAACATTTATATAGAAACTGCAATAAATATTGAAGGATTCGGTTATGAAAACAAGATTTACTTAATTAAGATTTAATGTATTATACAGTTAAAGTTATATATCTTAATTATCTTTTATCCAAGAAATTTCTAGTACAAGTTCAAATATGATATTTTCAAAATTACATAAGAAAACATCAATAAGTGAAATGAAGGAGAAGCTGCACTATGACTTTCTCTTCAGTACATCTAGTAATTGTAGACTCTGGAATATTTCTAATGCTTAGGATTAAAGCGAATAAAAAAAATACAGAAGATAGAAACGTGATAAAATGACTTCAGCTAGCTATCAGGATTGACGAAGCACAATCTATGTTCTCTGAACTGTGTCACCTAAACTCTAAGAGATGCAATAGTGCAAGCACTGATGGTCAATAGAAATGACACTGTTACGCCATGCCTATCCTCCATATCATCGTGTTTAACGGTACGTAAAGAAATAAAGTTCTACTTAACTTGTTTGCAAGTTTTTTCGCCGTTTTAAATGTTAAAATTTCGTTATAATTTCGAACAATAATTTTTATTTAAATAATTTATTTGTAGGATAAATTTATAGAATTTTATTTTTATACATTTAATATTTATTTCAGATTTATTATAAAATATTATCTGAGTTATTGTGAGTCTAAAACATCCTCCATAATGTCAGTTTTATTATTATTAATATTAATAATAAACAAAGAAAATATAGTTTCACAGTATATATGCAAATGCGAATGAAATTAAATTATTATTGTTGATCTATCGCTTCATTGATGTTTCACGTTTCTTGAGGCACCAAATTAACAATTTATTGTTTCGAAATTTTCATTTAAACGTTTCGATGAAAGTATTTTGTATAAGTATACGTGTATACTTATAAAAAATAGCGTGATAGATTATCTTGTGATTTTTTATAAATATTTTTTATATAAGTAAGTTACATAATACATCAATGGAAGTATGTAACTTGGTACATAAAATTACATTGTCTTTTACATATTTATAAAAATTAAAAATCGATTTTTATAATAAAGAAATCTTATTTATAACTACATAAATTCTAAAATGAATAAATTTAATAATATAGATTACCGTCTGAACTTGAGTATTTATTATTTTTTATTGTTATTGTCTGATTTTAAAAAATGGAAAGCGTGTCAAAACATTATTCAAAAATATACATTACAGAAGTAAAACAATTTTCTATTTTTTTTTATTTTAAATCTTTCTTACAAGCAATAATTTCGTGTTTGGATAAACATGTCATGTTCAAGTAGAGAAATCAAGTTTGAACTATACAAGATGGCGGAATATTTCCAATGGAAAAAGTTAATGGGCACGGTTTACAAACTATAATCGAAAATAAAATCGGAGAAAACAGAGATTCTTGATTATTTTCTTCGCTACAAGGACGTTTTCATCTGTCTGCAATCATCTTCTAGTGATCTATGAGGAAGTCGCCGACCTACAAGAACTACGGATAACAGGAACATGGGACGTTTTGGACTGTGGAAACTATCAGGTTTCCATTAAGCAGACATAGGAGAACATTAGCAATCGATCACAACGTCATTTCAATGCATTTCCTACTAGATATATCATCATTTCAGTAGCCTTGTTGTTATTCCTAACTTCCAATAGCAAGGGTCATTCACCCCTAGGAAAAGTTTCTTTTAGTTAAAACTTATTCGAATCTGATTTTAATTCTAGGATTTATTTCAAACTTCTAACCCGAAAATTTATGATATTTGATAATTTTAAATAGGATCACAGCAGTGTTTTTAAGATTAAACAGATTTCATCGGATTTATATTAAAATTCCAAAAGAAAAAAATTAAATATTCAGAGATTATTTCTCTGTAGAACAATTAGTTCAGAAATTCATCCTGGTTATCTATAGTTTTAAGCGTTCGCTATATTAATATTTCAGATATATTTCACAAGTTAATGATTAAAATCTATTGACTTTTCCTTAAACAAATTTATAAATATTCAAAAATTTAACAAAAATTTTAGGATTTTTTTTTAAATTTAATAACTATCTTGAATAGATATTAATCTTAATAAGAGTCAAGAAAGAAGTTTTTCAGAAATAGAGACAGAAAAAAACCATGTATATCAGTATATCTTATTAACTGTAAGAGTGATGTTTTAGAACTTTATTCATCCAAAAATTTTTATAAAAATTTTTATCAAAAATAATAAGAGTTCTAGATAAGATATCAGGTAGAATAAGTGTACAACAAAAAGAAAAGCTTTCTAAGAAAAAGTCACTGCTTTTCTATTCAACTTGAGTTTTCCCGAGTTGTTTTAAGTCATGAGAGGAAAGACTTTGATTTATTGCATGGATGAACACAAACTTTTCCCTAAGCTTTGTTTGATAAGTGGTACATTTTTTTCCTAACATAAGAATTCATATTTTTCATTTTACCTAAAGGGAAAAAACATAACAAGATATTTTTATTCTGTTTTCATAAAGCCATTTGATCAAGTTACAATTCGTGTGTAAGCATATGCATTGCTTTACACGTGTTATTCATATTTTATATACGAGCTATACATATATATATATGCGTGTACGTGTTTACCATAATAAAAATTATATAAAAATTTAGTAATGTAATTTTTTTACAACTTGTAAATATACATATAATAATTCTTGAACGTTCTGTTTTCATAATTATAAAATAATTAAGTTTTGTTGTAATAAATATTACATTATGCAAATTTTAACCGTAATCTAATATACTGTCGTAATTGATTTTTCGATAGTTTTCCTTTAATTGAAAAGATGTTATATCATTGGTTTATTATCCGTTGATGATTAAATCAATAAGGAAAAGTTAGAATTATGCTCATCAACACTAAACTTTGTTTTTATCTTTAGTAACTATTATATATAAATACAACTTCTACTAAAAATAAAAACTAAAAAAACTCTTTTCAGTTATAAAGGAATGAAAGTATAAAAGCTGTGCAAAGATTAATTAAAAAATATACTTACAAGTTTCATTTATCCATTATCTTTATGATTACATTCTCCTAATCCAACTGCTATAACTTCTTTGTGAATGTTGTACTAACACAAACATTAGTCTTAATCTTTTCTTGTAGAACTCTTATTGTTATCGAACTTGACAATAGCTGATTGTCGGTGTCAACAGTTCATATTAATACCTCTTATGATAGACATCAATGACATTTCTAGATCAAAACTTCGTCCACTTACTTTAACGAAAACATCACAATTTATCATTTTTATATATTATTACTTACGTGTTATATTTTTCTGATTAAAATTCTTCTTCGAAACAATAACGAACACTTCCCGATTCTTATCAGAATATATTTTCCAGTGTAAAGTAATTTTCTCCACTGCCTTGGTAACAAGTACCAATTTTCTATTCGATTTACTATTTGGTATGTTTCTCAGCAACATCTACATCAAGAATTGCTACCTAGGAGTCCAAATATTTGATTAAATTTTGTAAAATTTCAAGAATTTCTTGATATTAAAATCTTTAGTTTTAATCAATGATCATAATTTAAATATATATTTATATATTTAAATTATATAGCCTATATAATTTAGTATTTAAATTTTAAAATTTTTCGATGTTTTACGTTTAACGATTGAATGATAAATGATTGTAGATAGCGAATTAAGATATCAGATGAAACAATATTGAACATTAGATAAGAAGATAGAGATAAGGTAACGTAACTACATGATGTATTAACTGCAAAACTGTAAACATAAAACGATATTCAATAATAATAACTTATATTTTCAAATAAATCAGTTATATTTTTTTACGCTAAGTAAAACTAATGAATCTATTTTCTCGAGAACCGAAGCTTCTGTATTATAAATTTATTTTAGATGAAAATCTGACTTATTTCCAAAAATATAATTACTTTATAAAGAGAAAATGTTTCCAAAATTTTTGAAAGTATCTAACAGTCTTTCATTTATTGCTTTTCTCACGAAAAAAAAATTTCTTTAATTGAAAGAGCAAAAAATTTGTCTTTTATGAACTAAATATAATGAAAATAAATATTTTAATCTATCAAAGGGATTGATTAAAACAATTAGATTACTAAATAGTAATAAATTAAACAGAATGTAACAAAATAATACTTCATTTAATATTTATTTATATGATATTTTATTTATATCACGTTAAAGTAATATCAGGTTTTACTTTAACATAATAACTTTTATATCTAACTTTTTAGCTTCCTTGGGCCACATTTTAAGAAAAAAAATTATCTGGGCCGCACATAAAATATACTAATTCTAACGATAG